>BQNB010009409.1:47011-86848 GCA_026074375.1 Tanacetum coccineum | reverse complement strand
GGCATGGCAGTACGTTGACTTTTCCTTACTAAGTAGGCAGTACTTCGATCTTCAACTTAGCAGTACTTTGACCTTTTGCTTAGCAGTACTTTGACCTTTTGCTTAGCAGTACTTTGACCTTTTGCTTAGCATTTCCCAACAAAAACTTTAAAAGATCAAATTTTTTGATATGTTTTCATAGATTTTATTGTACTTCTAACTTACCAAAGCCTATTATAAGAAGAAAAATGAAGACTTTATGGTTTTTGAACACAAAAAAAACTCTTTGATGTAGATTCGGTACCAAATACACGAAACACAACAAACAAAAATCACCAAATGAAAACCCTTGGCTCTTGATACCACATGTTTTCTCAAATAAGCTAATCCATAACACAACTAATAAGCATATAAATAAGCTTAAATAAGCCATGAACCAAAGAGAAAAAGAAGAAAAGAGAAAGAAGTTTAGAGAGAGAAAGTAGAGAGAGAAAGCTAGAGAAAAGGAAGAGAGTTGGATGATTACTATGTGAGAAATGGTAACCAACACCCTCCTAACATGCTAGGAGCGGTCTATTTATAGTCCAAGCCACATACTAGGCGTATGGACTTGCTTACTTGGATTAGGCTTGGTTTGTGTTGGGATTTAGCCCGAAACATGGACAATATTAGCTTAAAGTTCAAGCCCATTAAACCCGACTAGCCTATTACAATACAATACTAATTGTGACTACGACGACCGATAATATTCTTGTTTGACTTATATAAAAATAAGGCTAACAAATAGTCTTCATACTACCTTACTTATGCGTTGCCTTAACGGAATATTACGTAGACGGCGGGTTCGTGTAATTCGTTCATGACTTAGGAAATACTTACGCGGATCATCACAAGTGTGACAAAGCAACAGGACCAGGAGAAGCAAACTAAGAAGTAGTGCATGATTAAGTAAATACGTTCGTTTATCATATAGTTATCACCAAAGTAGTTTATATTATTAGTTTAATTAGCTAAAACCAAACTAAACCTCTCAAAACCAAAATTTTACCTGCTTTCTATAAAATATAAAAATACAAAAATAATCTTCTCTCAACCCTTAGACCACTGTTATATTATGTTCAAGCCTTTCCAACCTATTCCCCTAGAGAACGATAACAACCCACGTGTCTTACCTTACTACACTACAACAGTTAGGTACTCTGCATAGGGAGTTGTAAAACTTCTTGTGAAGTTCGCAACAACCCACATCAAGTTTTTGGTGCCGCTGCGTAGGAAATAGTTAGGTTTCAAACTTTATCTAGCTTAGGTCTACTCGCTTGATTCCTTTTAAGTGAGATTTTATTTTTCTTTTATTAACTTTCTTTTGGTCCATCTTTTCTTTGTTTCCTTTGTTTTGTAAATCTTTTCGTTGACCTCTATAGGAGACAAAAATCCTATCCGTACTCTTAGAGATTACTCCAGACCTAGCCACGAGGGCTATCAAAACACCATTGAGCTACCCGATGGGAACAATGTGGTACCTCTTTGATCTGACACCATCCGGTTGGTGCAAAACGAATGCTCATTCCACGGACTTTGGTCTGAGGATCTAAACCAACATCTTATGGATTTTCTAAAACTAATGGACTCACTTGACCTTGATGTTGTAAATAGTGAAAGGACGCGCCTGTGTTTATCTTAATTTTCCTTTCGCAATCAAGCTAGCAATTGGCTTGAACATCTTCCTGCATGATCCATCTCCACTTGGGAGGATCTTACTACTCGTTTCCTTGCTCAATTATTTCCACCGGGAAGGACTGCAAAACACCAAAATGACATCCTGATGTTCCAATAATATCAAGGTGAATCAATTTATGAAGCATGGTCTTGTTTCAAGGACTTACTCCAAAAAGTCTCTCATCATGGCATCGATCTTTGGCTCCAAGTCTAAATCTTTTATGACCATGTCCATCCCGCCATAAGGCTAACCATCTATCATTCCGCTAGTGGTAAGCTTCATGACAGAAACACCAAAGAATCCTGGGCATTATTAGAGGACCTACCATATATGACAATGAAAGTTGGAATGACCCAATGGACTTTAATAAACCAGTCAAGGAAATCTCTTTGCCTCAAGATGTCCCGAGTACATCCAACCGTCGTCTCATCTAGCTCGAAAGTCAAGTCCAACGCTTGATGGAAGCTCATCTTGCTCCTAAATCATCCGTTCAAGTGAACAAAATCACTTCTTCATGCGAGATCTGTACTAGTCCCTACGACACTTAATATTGCATGGAAAATCCTGAGCAAGCTTTTGTTAACTATGCATCCTCGTGTATAAAGGAAACGAGAGGCAAGTGGTTCACTTTCAAACCCAAGAAACACAATCTTTGTAACACCTATAATCCGTCATGGTAGAGTCACCCAAACCTTAGGTGGAGGCAACCTTAAAATTCCCAAAACAATTTTTCAAACCCACCTAATCGTTTTTAGCTAAACGGTTCATTCCCGAATTGCTCCTAAAACAACAATCCTCAAAATTTTAATAATCAATCAAATCTTGAAGGATTGGTGTCTAGCTTTATGGCATCTCAACATGCTAGACTATCTAAGTTTGAAGCCGTTTTTTAAACAACAACAAGGCGAGATGACTAATAAAATTGAAATATTCTTGAAGGCCATCAACGATCGAATGACAGGAGCACTCCCAAGTGATACGGTTAAGAACCCAAAACTGAATGTTAACTCCACTACTCTAGTTTTCTCTGATCGTTCTTATCCAATGGAGAATCCCCAATGCTCATCTCACATACACAGCTCGATCAACGGTATTACAATGTGTTCCAAGCAACCCAAATAAATCTTACAATGAACAGCCTCAAGATCATGACACAATTTCTGAGGAATGCAAGATGTTAGAAGAGAAAAGAAATGAAGAGAAGGGCGGCCCAAAAAACATCAACACCAATTCACCCTCACCACCTGATCTGTTAATCTCATTCGTCACATAAAAAGTTTATAAGCTCAATTCGTTCCTTGAATCATTAAACTTGGTTCTCCGATCATCCAACCCAAAATTTGTTTGCACAAAAGACAATGATAGAGAGGTAATGTTCATTGAAATAATTAAGAAGTATGATGACTCTTTCGAAGAGAAACTTGGAGAGGATGAAAGTACAGTAACAGGAGGAATAAAGGTAGAGTACTTTGACATATTTCCAACTAGAAGCGAACTAACGTATCATAAGTACTTAATGAGTGGCCCAATTCCATCCTTATTTTTGAGAAACCCTATCATTGTAGAAGGATGTCTGGTTTCGTGTGATAAGTATAGTATATATCTCTATAGTGCAAATTTTCACCAACCAAGATACCGTAAGTAATTAATCACTTAGGAAAGTAATTAATACACGGGTCGTAAATTCCTCGAAGAAGTCGTGAATTGAGATTCGTGAATAATTCGGATTCGAGTCAAGAATTGATAAAGGATTTTTGGATTTTGAATTACACTACGAATATAATAGAACAATTATACTATAGAAACGATTAAAGAAACTAAAATCAATTAACTAGCACGAAAAATTAACAAACGTTAACTAAAAATGTGAGCTAAAACGAGAATTTAAAATCTAAAGCGCTTCTAATAACAAATTTTATGCCTAAAAATCACAAATTTAAAAAGAAAATTTTAGGAAAAAGAATTAGAATTTTTTAACTATTTTTGTATTTTTTATGAATTTTTAAAGAAAAATGAATTAACTAAAAATAAGCTTTTTCTAAAAATTAACACTAAAATTCTACTTTTATTTTTCAAAAATACTAGATTTAAAAAGAAGATTTCCACAAAAAGAATTAAAATTTTCCAACTATTTTTCTATTTTCTATGATTTATTTAAGAAAAAGAAATTACTTAAAACCTATTTTAATTCCTAGAAAATACAAATTTAATTGGAAAAATAAAGAAAAATGGTTTTTAACAACTAAAAAGGTGCAGAAATTTAATGGAACAAAAATGCCCAAATTTTATAAAGCAATTAAGCTCTAATTTTACCTATTAAAGTATAAACCCTAATTTTATAAAAACTAAATCAAAAAATAATAAAACTATTTTAATATTCTAAAAAGACAGGGTAAAAAGTGTAAAAGACTAAAGTAAAGGGTAGGCGGGATAACTACTAGAAATTTACACTCTAATGTAAACGGGTACCCCTTAACTATTTCAAAAACACAAAACAGACCCTACGGTATGGCTTATTTTTGGCTTATTTAAAAAGTGAAAATAAGCAAAAACTTAAAACTACAAAGTTGGACTAGAGCTTACAAACTACAACTTTAATAAAAGCACTTGTAACTTTTAACAACTAGATAAGCTAGAAAATAAGCAATTCAAACTGTGTTACAGAAACTATGACTTAACTAGCTTTTCCTAACTTTAGCTTTTATCTAGCTTATTTCTAAATGAAAGATAAAACTAAAAGATGCTATAATAAGCCTAAGATGTGTACTAGGTATATCTGACAAGAAATAAGCCGAAAGCTAACAATCTTAATGAGAAATTTGATCTTGAAAAGTGCAAGGTTTAGCTTATTGACTGAAATTAAGATATACTAATAAGCTAACTATCTCAAAAATGAATCCTAGAAGCTGAAAATTTTCAAATAAGCTATTCTATTGATATAGAACTAACCTAGATAAAAGGATTTTAAAATTTACAACTAGAAATTAGAAAATCAAAAGAAATAAGCTATAAGTCTAGACTGCCACTATACTACCTTTGTAAGGAATTTTAAGCTAATCTAAAAGCTTGGAAATGAGAATTAAGTAATGATTTATGTAGAGCTAATGGAGATCTATAAAGTTTCTTAATACTAAAAGATATCTTCTAATCACAAGAGCTAAAAATATGACTAGAAAGTAGATGAGCAACAGCAGTATTAACTGTTGTTGCTGCTGCCTTTGCTGATATACTTGGTAAAAACCAAGTGTAGTCCAAAATGCTTGACTAAAAACTCACAAACTTACTCACTATATGTATCTAAACCTATACTACCAAGCTTGAACACTAGAATACTTGTAAAACTCTTTAACTACAAATTCTTCTTAAACCTAAAACTGTCCTGGTGCTAGGATAATCTTTTTAAGCTCTAAATTTTTAAACTCTACAATCTAACTTTTAAATCCTTTTTAAAATTTGATAATATGACCTAACTCAACTATGTAAAAGGTTTTGACAGGAAAATGTTTACTTAAAAGGTCAAAAATTCATTATCCCAAACACTAGTTATCTTACACTGTCTAAACTAATTTCTTATTAAAAACTATTTTTAAACCAAAACTGCTAAAACTTTATAGCTACTCAGATTAAAACTAACCTAGTTAAGCTAATTGAGTTCTAAAAACTTAAGCTTATTAATAGAAATAAGCTACTTACTCAACTAGCTACTTATTACTAACTAGAACAGGATTTAACTAAAAGGATTATTAAACTAGAAATAGTAATTGAAAGTTAAAAACAGATAATGCTAATTAACAACTAAACATACTTCAATTAGAAATAAGCATTTCTAAGTTCTCAAGTAAATGCTGAAATGAAATTCAGAATTTGAAACCTGAAATTTAAGAAGTCTCAGACCTAGCCACTCTCTCTGAATGAGTGGCTTAAAAATATAAACCTAATGGCTACCTTAGCCTCTAAACCAAGAGCTTAAAAGCTCAATAAGCTTTTAAGAGCTTATCACTCCTTGTTGCTTCCAAATTGAACTCAAATGAACAATTATGAACTAAAATAGACAAAAAACAGTATTAAAAAGCTTCTAGTGATTTTAGAACAACTTTAGAACAAGAGAAAATAGAATAAGCTAATTTGAGCTTATTACAAGCTTAATAGCTAAAAACAGCTTTAAACATGAAAATTTGAGAATAAATACAACTGAACTTTTTATTGCTTTTAAAAAGGAAAATACAAGAGAAGAAACAAGTAGTAAAGCTGAATTGACAGATTAAAATGCTTAATTGAAAATAATGAACAGTACACGAAACATAAAAAGAGAAAATTACAAATTTAACTGAACTAAAACTAAAACTACTAACTAACTAACTCTAACTCTGAATGCTTGAACTTCTATTTATAGAGAGATGATGATAGGATGAGAGCTTGACTCATTTATAGCCGTTGGATCTTTGTAAACTTGAATCTAAACCGTTGGTGATGATTGATGAGGTGTTCGGGCCAATTAGAGCTTGACACGTGTGCGTAGTGATGTGGAGGTGGTGTAAATACGAGGTAGAGTTGAGCTTGGAGGAACGGGGAAGGATTTAAGCAAGTTGGGTTTGTTGGGGATTTTGGGCGGGAAAATCTGTTAAGGTGGTTAGGGACAGGTTTAAACCCGCGTGTGGTTTTGAAAGTTTGAGTTATTGGCACAAACAGCCCTTGTGTTTCATTTTCCAAATGGTAGTGTAAAATAAGTTTGAAAATGTACACTTCTGGCCCTTGTATTTTCTATTTCTTTTTTTTCCTTTTATAAACAAATCTTTCTAACTTTGACACCTTTGGTCCTTTGGCTTTTAAAATATCCAAATGAGTCCTTAATCTTGAAACTTGTCAATATTAGTCCTTGGCACTTCAATTTGAGCTTCATTGAATTTCTTTTCTTGTGTCGGGATGATCCGGCTTTTGAGATTGGCTTTCATTCTTCACTCTTGTACTTGTCTTTTCCGTTTCTTGTCGGTTTTTGGTCGTTTTTGCTTCCTTTTGTCTTTACATATCAACTCCTGCACAATAGACACAAAAGCACACATTTTTCTATCTTTTTGGCATTATTTGGCTTTTATTTGGCAAAATCCCGGGTATTTAATATATACAATTTAACACTTATCAATGTCTGTCATACCTTAAAATACCATGCAACATAGGACATGTACATGTGGAAAAAGCCTACATAGATCTTAACTCTCCTTTAGATGTCATGACCCGTATTCAATATAAGTGGATTATGAGGAAACAACTTAAACCTAGGGAAGATCCTGAGGGCATTAAAGGGGTGAGCAATTTCATAAGAAAAATTAAGGGAATGCATATTTTCGTTGGAAACTTCACTTATGTTTCAGACTTCATGATTGTTGAGGATATTAGTTCAATCATAGACCTTAGGCTCTCACAAGTAGTACCAGGGAAGCCTTTTGTTGAAAATATGACTCATGACCTATCATTATGAGTGGTGAAGTTCACCGACAAAACCAATGAGATTGACTACAAGATGCCTGATAAGACAGAACAATATAATTCATTATCAGATTTAGAAAAAGAGCACACGAAATCAGTCTACCTTAGGAACGAGGATGATAAGAGAAGAGGAGTAGACTATGTAATCAGTAAGATATTAGGGTTCTATAAGGAATGTTTAGAACTTGAACCCGAATATATAACTGGACTTGACGATGAAGGAGGAGTTACATAAGGACGTCTGACTCCGAGTCTAGCTAAAGACTCTCTGATGAACAAAAGCGCTTGTTGGGAGGCAACCCAATTTCTTTTAATTTAATGCATTTTAGGAGTGTCTTGTGTGTTTTATTCTTTATTATTTGTTTTTATATATTTGGATTATTATTTGATCATGCTTTGTTTTGTCTCTAACCTCGTCTTAATTGCAATCAAAGGTATTTCATAAAACTGTTAAAGAAAAAATTCAGTTTCTAAGAACCATTTCAAAAATATTAAATACATTGTTTAGATTAATTCGCGTGTTGTGTCATGTGATTGTGTTAACTAATCTCAGGTTTTATGCAGTATTTTTTGTAGGAAATAACTAATAGAATTGCGTGCAGAATTTGTTTCCAGGAAAACGAATGTGAAATTTTTAGTGTCTGGAGACGGCGTCAGGATTTTTCCTGATGAGGTCACATCTCCAGCTTGTGAAATTCGAATTTTTTTATTATTTTTGATAAATTAATTTTGAATAATTTCTAGAATTTGTAATTTTCTTGAAAACCTACAGAAAACCTTGATTACATTAACACATTCACCCTATCTTTACTACTTTTATAGAGTCAACTCTAAAAGTTTCGTTGTATATATCATTATCCCGCTGATTTTACGCCAGGTTTAGTTGTCTTTATCTTTAATTTACAGGTTATATTTGATGAGAAAAAGCCTGGGAGTTCTTAGGAGTTTCAGTGGACGACTCTTGGATGACGATTTAGCCAGTTAACACGTGTTTCTTCTCCATTATTGAGCAAACAGGAGATTACTAGTTTCTTTTACTCGTCTCCTTTTCCCTTTATTCGTTTTACGGGTACCTTTAAGAACATTAGGGACAATGTTCATCACAAGTGTAGGGGGAAATAAGCCTTAGAAACTATTCCTTCAATTTCCATTTGCTTGTTCCATAAAATGATGTGTAACATACTGAAACATAGCGTAGACGGTAATTTTGACCAAAATTTAAAAAAAATTATGACACATACCGACAAAACCAAGTATTAATAGCGTCTCATGGATAGAAATTATATGACAAGCACAAAAACCCTCTAAAAATTCCACTAAAAAAATGTTAGGTTCTCCCCTAGATCTTTAGGAATTTTGTTATCCATTTTTTATTCCTAAGATAATTTTACCTTTAGCTTTCTCGAGTTAAGGAGTGAGCAATCATGTATGTCACGTCCATGGATTTGTTCATGCATATGTGGTTTCGTCGCCTTTTCTGGAGCATTGGTATCGGTTAAAATTATATGAGAGTGTACTCGTAGTATATTAAATTCTAGAACTTGTTTTTGTAATGCATCTCGAGACCGCATAGTGAGTATTAGGATTTACTAAACGACAAGAGGTACTAGGATTAACCCATGTTTTAAACATGTATTTGTTACTATGGGCACCTCGATCATATAAATATCCCACACCCTTGCCATGCACTCAATGTACCGATAGTATATTAAATTCTAGAACTTGTTTTTGTAATACATCCCGAGACCGCATAGTGAGTATTAGGATTTGCTAAACGACAAGAGGTACTAGGATTAACCCATGTTTTAAACATGTATTTGTTACTATGGGCACCTCGATCATATAACTATCCCACACCCTTGTCATGCACTCAATTTTAGTGCACGATTCCCCTAGTACACCCCTACGAGCCTATCCTTTTCATGATTCTTGTAATTTTCTTGTGGATTCTAGATTATTAATGAGGAGCATTATTACCCTTAACCAATTGTTACACCCAAATTGCCTTATCCTTCCTGTGTGTACTCGTTTTTAGTACATTATTGTTTTATCCCTAGTTAATTATTTGAGTACACGGTTGCTAAGTCTTTATCCTTGTATATACAGTTTTGGGACGATTGGGATTCATGATAGTATTTATTTTGCGGAAGAATGGGGAAGAAAAGTTAAATCAGTACCCCATATTTGTTCGATAGTCTCCATGTTATGTTGATCCACCTCAATTTGGGTCATTAGTTAGCTTATGTATTGAGTATAAAAAAACTCAAGTGTAGGGGTATGTTGATAAACCCCAAATGATGTTATCAAAAAAATAGAAAAGAAAAAGAAAAGAGTTTGATGTAGAGCTGTGTAGAGTTTGTACATCTTTGTCCGAGTGGTCGAGTCTTTGGCTTAGCAACCCAATCAACGTGTATTCTTATAAATAATTAACTAACCACTTCACCCCAAATTCACCCAAAAAGTTCCCCCCAAAATATCCCATCCGTTTCTGTTTCCATTATTGTTATCATACACCTACACCCCACAACCCTTAAAGACATCTTTGATTGTAATTTTTAGTACTTGCGCCTAGCGGTGGAGGTTTGATCCTTTACCAATCCTATGGTAATTTATATGCTACGATAGGTAATGAGTGTTATTTTCCCGTTTCCTATATTGTTTTAATTCATTATACACTTGAGAGAAAGAGAGAATCCAAACACTTTTGTGAGGTGCTAGTGTATAACTTCCATGCTTTTAATTACGAGGTCTAGAAGGTTGTGTCGTAAAATATCTTTAAAAAGTGAGTTAAATGCCCTCGATGCTGCTATTGTCTAGGTAGAAAAGCCAATTTGCTTGAGGACAAGCAAATCCCAAGTGTAAGGGTATTTGATAAGGTGTCTGATGCGTAATTTCTTTTAATAAAAACTACGTTAGGTTTTACATTTATAAAACCCTGACTACCTAGACTAATCCTACGCACTAAAGAGCGGTGTACCCTATCGTGTATAGTGTAGTGATTGATAAGTATGGGTGTCGACCCAAAGAACAATTTGTGTCTCTAATTGTCTAATTGATTTTATTATTCTACCTAAGAAAGCAGGAAAGAAAGCTTGTTTTGAGATTTGAGATTACTGAGGATTATTTGGTGGTAAGCCTTGCTTAGTGAAAAGGGAAATTGGTATAGTGATGGACAACTAGAAAGGATGAACGCAATTAATTACAATGATCTCTAGTGCAATGTATTGTCGTAATCTTAAAGCCACTTATCTTATGAGATACGCTTAATCCTAAGTAGGTGGTCTCCATATTAGCTTGCACTCTTAACCAAGTATTAATGTTAAGGGATCACCTAATTGTCCTACATCGAACCACCAATGAATATTGCTCCTTCTATTGGAGAATAGAAATCACTTAGTGTCGTAAGTCACGATACACCAAGAGTTTTCACAACCTCAACTTAATACTTACTCAGGGCACAAGGATCACTTAAACGCACTACATAAAATAATAAAGAAAGCGATAAAACAACAATATCATAACTTAATAATAAAAAAGATAATTAAATAATTAATTTCCAAGAACACATAATAAAACACAATTAATAATATATCAACAACAAATTAAACCGCAAGATCTGCTAAATCAAAATATTCATTGAATTAAATTGACCAAAATTAGTTGAAGTATGATTACAAACTGTGCAGAATTAATGCTCTCAATACCCTAGTCGAACGCCATGGCAAACCCTGAAGGGTTTGCCTTATACCATGCTCGAACTCACTTTTCCCCTTTTTCTTACTTGTCGGCTACACCACTGATAAATGAATGAATTATGATTCATTCAAATCATATATTTATACTAAATTGGAAGTTTGGCCATTGTAAGAAATTAGTCCCTGGAGTTTGTGGTGTGGAATGAAACTTTGCAGTAAATTGCACATATTATGTACATGTGATGACTCATCATTACGGCGTAACGGCATCGACCACGTTACGCCGTAAAACTTCTGACGCAGCATTCCATAATTCAGTGTAAAAATTAGTTACAGCATAATTATATCAACCCGTTACACCATAACCCTTAGTTATCATAAGCATCTTCCGTATTAATATTTGATTACGGCGTAACTCTTGTGGGACGTTACGCCGTAATATCTTCAAATCTTACAAAATCGATGTCTTGTGTCTTTAAAAATATAGTACCCCTACTAAATAATATAGTAGTGGTACTATTATTCGTTTGGCTCCTAAGTCGCTTCCTGGGGAAATATAGTAGCCTTCCAATAAATTTTAGTACTTCTACTAAATAAATTAGTATTGGTACTAAATTTGGCCATTTCTTGCATTTTTCTGTTCCATTGCCCAAATTACCTGAATTTTGAAATATAAACGAATTAAGTATGAAATTCATATAAAGCAATGCAATAAACATAAGAATTTGATATAAAAAAGTATTAAATATTTGATGTCATCAAATATCCCCCCACTTAACTTCTACTTGCCCTCAAGTAGAACTTTTTAAATAATTCTCAAAAAGATATTTCTCTAGTTACCAAGAAGATATGAATTTAATAATTACTCATGCTAGAAAAGTCCAAACTGAGCACCTCATAAAAGGAAAAATGAATCACACTCATACTCTCACTAATCTATGTGTTTCATTTTTGGTGATCACTCAACTGCTCAGTCATGGCGAGTATTCTATCATAAGCTTGGCAAGGATACTAATCTCCACCACTAGAGTCTAGATGCAACTATTCAAAAAGGCAAATGGGTTGACACAACACAAAGGCTTACGGGGTAAATCATTCTTTTAATACAATTTTAACAAAAGCGTTACACCAACAAGGACGACAAAACTACACATACATACCCGTAACGAGGGATGAGACATGTATGATTGCTCACTCCCTAATTCGAGCAAAGCCAAGGGTTAGGATGGAGAATGATATAGGGTATAGATCTTATAATCTTTCACCAAAATCTTTACACCAACAAGGGCGACAAATCATATATACACATCCATAACGATGGAATAGATATACATGATTGCATTCAATTCTCCCATTCGAGTAAAACCAAAGGTTAGGGATTAGGCGTGGGTGCACATTTAATTGGTGTTAAATAAAAACACAAAACAAATAGTTCTCTAAGTCCATAATCTCCCCGTTACTGGTCGCATTCAAATCCCAAAAGGTAAAAACGAGGGTAAAAAGTCAAGGGGTCTTCATAATACACGAGTTAATGCGTATTAAATATAGCTTAATGCCTTATAATATCCATAAATTAGGCAAGAAAGACGCATTAACTCGGCCTTCATCATTAATGTACAAAATTTATTTGCTAAAATTTTAAAAAATTTAGGCCAAATTAGCACATTATTTTACCAAATACCTCATTCTATCTCCCTTCTCCCTTGAGATGTACAATGCCTTCATTGTACATATAGACTTATAATAGAAAGGAGAGATAGAAATGTCACGGGTTTATAAGAACTACCCGTTTATAAAGACGGAATCATCGTCAGCTGCATAAGGCGAAAATACTGCCACAATATGACATATAAGCTGATTTATAATGATGACCAGCTGTAACAAACTACACTTGCTTGCATCCTCTTTTTTCTATTTTTTCATTTTTTTTATGCAAGACATGGATACAAATGAATCACGATACAGACACATATTTACATGAGTATCCCCCCACTTGAGATCAACTATCTTCAAAACCCGTCTTTTCTTCAAATACCCTCTATTCTAACCCGCAACTTTTACCAGTGAAACTAAAATTAACCAACAACTCCCTGATCATGGACTAAGAAACTATAAGGTAGGTTAGGCGATAGGTGTAACGAAACAACATATATTGGGATACAAAATTAAAGGAAAGGCTCAACAGGGTGTACTAGGGGTATCTTGCACTAAAGATGAGTGCAACAAAGGGTTTAACAGGGGGATTGACTAATCAGTGTGAAAAGCCAATATACACAATCATAGCATTACACAACATAATCATCACACAAAAACATAAAGGCATCGAGAGATACAATATTCATTCATTTACAAACATTATATCATAAACAATCAAATATAAAAAATATCATTAAAAATTTCAATCAAAACAATTTCAATATATCAAATTCACATATTATCAAACATAATACATAATAAATTTAAACAATCCAAATATAACATAAATAAATCAAAATTATATTCAATAATTATTATATTAATTTTATCAAAATACATTTAAATAATATCGTAACATATATACTAATTATATTATTTTTCTACATTAATATTTTACATCAATCAACATTAACACATTAAACATAATACATATATCAATCATTAAAATATACATTATAATACACAGCATCAATACAATAACAAATAATATCACATATAAAATAACAATTCAAAATATATATTAAATAAATACAAAATATAAAAAAAAAAAATTAAAAATAAAAACAATATTATAATAATAAATAAATCATTTTAAACATAACATAAACACATTCAACCAATAACAAATTGTTTACAAATCCAATATATATCAATAACATGAACAAATATATTAAAAATTTAAATCATAAAATTTAGCAACATCAATCAATATTCCATTATATATAACATCAACATTACATTATATCATATTCAAACTAACATAAATAAAAAAATACATTTATATAATATAATTACACATACAAACATATATCATATATATAACAAGAAACAATAGCATGTTATAATTTTAATCATATAGCATTTCATACAACATCAATCATTATTAAATTATCATTATAAAATTTATAATTTATTAATTGTAATTCATCATACAATAAATATATACAATATAAACAATACATAAAATGAATAATATCAATTAACACATTTACATTCATTATTACTAAATTACAAATAACATCATAAAACATAATAAAATATATAGATATATTTAATTAATAATAATACATTATAAATTTATAAAATATTAATTTATACAGAACAATATTATCATTTTTCATAAATAATATAAAATTATAAAAAAAACAACAAAATTCATCAATTTTCAAATACAATCAACAAATCACATATTATTCAAAAATTCAAATCATAATCAAAATCAATTTACAATCATTCATTATCATTAATATAAAAAACAATATAAAAACATAAAATAAATAAAACATCACAAAAACATTAAAATATTTCGAATATATATTAGTAGAATAAAATAACAATATAAATAAATATTCATAAATAACACATCATATAATTTACAAATAAAATGTCAAAACATGATTAATAAACATCAATAAATAAAATTTAATCATTCATCATCACATTTAATATTAATCAATAAACAGTAAAAATACATCACAAATATTACATCATATAAAACATTCAATAAATATTATACAATATATCATCATACAAATTTTCAACAGAGATGAGCGCGAGGCGGCATTTCATCATTCAACATCATAATAAATATATACACATCAATTTAAATTTTCATAAAAATCATATAAAAATATCACATTAATATTTATAAATAAACATTAAATTAAATTTAATATTAACATCATTAATATACAAAAAAAATTCAAACATAACACATAGACACATTTTATCATCAATTGAACATTATATAATTTATAATCAATCAACTTAAATCAATTACACATGAATCAAATACATAAATTTAATAACATAATATATAATATAAATATCAATCAATATAACATAATAATACATCACAAAATATTATAATTAAAAATTTCACAATTACCTCATTATAACATATATAACATTACATATCCATAAAATCATTTTTAATAAATACATTAAAATATTAATATTAAAATCATCATAATATAATTTCATAATTCACAATTATAATCATAACATATCATTCAAATTTCATACATCATAAACATTACACATCATTATTACAATCATTAAATCACCAATATAAAATCACAATAAACATCATATATGTATACAATAAAATACATATATTTAATACATACATTACAATCAAATATCAAAACTATTTATATATAATATACACATACATAAAACAATAATACAATATAAAACAAAAAATTCACATAATATAAATTCAAAATCATAATTCATAAATCATTATAAAATTTAAATATCATTAATCATAAATTCAATAAACATATCAATTAAATATAACAATCATTACCACAATACATCATCATTAATTAAATAATAAATTATTATTATAATAAAAAATCAATTTAATATCATAATATTAATAAAATATACAAGTCATCAAATAACACAATTCATAATAATATCATAAACCAATCATTATAATTAACACAAATCAGTCTATAATTAATCATTAACACAATATCAATTAAACAACAACATAACCAAATCAATATCCTCAATATAATCATTTATAATAATTATTTCATTTTCATTAATAATCATATAAACATTATACATCACTAACATATATAAAAGCAATATACTATAATACACAAACATTAATTATTCAATTATATATTACATATACATATATTACAATTTAATATATATCAATTTAAATAATAATTACAAAATACCAAATATAAACATAATGTGATACAAATAACAAATAATAATTATACAACAAATACATACTTAAAATTACATTATTTATACAAATATTTATAACATTAAAATCATAATACATAATATAACATACATAAATCATATAACAATAATTTAAATAATTATATATATCACAATAATATATACAAATTAATTCCACATCATATTTAACATAAATATAACAATAATAATCCATCATAAAAATCAACATAAAATAAAAAATAAAAATTATCAATAATATAATTTAAAAAATTACACCATATACATATTATTATATCAATTAACAAATCAATAATAAAAAAATTATTAATCAATAATTTTTAAAATTTTATTATATATAAGTATCAAAAAATGCATTTTAACATATTATGTTAATATAATAAAATCATCTATAATTTAATACAAATTATTAAAGATTAAATAACATAATTACATATTTCTATAATCATTATTATCATTTAATACATTATAAAATAAAATATTCAAATAACATTTAAACATTTTAATAATAATTATCATATTTTAATCATTTCACATTATACATACATAAAAATCATATCATAACATACATCACAATAATTAATAACATCATAACAATAACATTTTATACCATAGTAATAACATAATTTACATAAATATTAATAAATATATATAATAAATTCATAAAATAAATCTCAACACAACATATAAATAACATCATAATTAAACAATACATTATTACATTTTATCAATATACATCATTATCACATAATAATAAACATTAATTAAAATTCATTTATAAACATAATCAAATCACAATATAAAAATTTTTACATACATCAATATCCTAAATCATTTTTCCATTTCATCAATTAGATTTTCATAACATCATACATAATAAATTCACAAAATACATAATTATCATATCAAATATTAACATCCATTCAAAAATCATAAATAATCTAAAACACATAATCATATATTACAAAACATTTTAAAATAAACAAAACCAAATACAAATACATAATCAGTATCGATACATTCATTCACAATATCACATCAAGTATTTTCATTAATATAATATCATTATAACATAAATTATTTATATCGATATAACAATAATTATAACAACATAACATAAAAAACCAACATAAATTAAATACAAATCACACAATAAAATATAAATCATTATAAATCATATCAGTATTCACATTCAATAATTATATCAATATATAATAAATAACATGCTATTTAGGGTTAATCCTAAAGATGTTCCTTTTATTATAGATGCATCGATTACACTAGGTGCAATGCTTATTTTGGTAGTTTTGAAAAGATATACGAGGCCAAGTTCTAAAGTCTACTACAGTCACCGGCACACTTATTTTTATTGAATTATGTATAAGGGGAAACTGGACAGGCTTATCCTCACACAATGGAAACATAGGGTAGGTGTGCTCAGTAAACTTTTAACTAGTTAAGTAATGAAAATATGTCAAAATTTTGTTAATGAAACATTTTTTAAAATAAACTAGAAAAATAAAGGCAAGTATAATCAAATGGGTGTTTATTTCTAATCCCTTCCCCTTACTTGAGTCAAACATAAGTATATAAAGTTAAAAATAGGAAGGGTTAGAAATGGAACGGATTAATCCCCTGGATTTGCTTGGTATGATGAAGAGACAGCATGCTCTAAGCCATGCTCCATGTTTGCTTCTTCAAGCAATATCCACCATCACATACAATCTTCATCATCCAGTAAAGCATCTAATTAGACCGGTTTCGGATGCTTCCTTGCAGCTTAATTATCATCCTATCACCTCATCCTGTGCATTACCTGTATAGCTGCAAGAAAGACTAACACCAAAAGTATAAACCAAGATAAAAAGCACCATAGCACAAAATACACAAAAACTATATAAAAAAAACCTAACTCACTTGGTATCAGAGCGGCTTACTCAAGTTTTCAAGCGTTAAAACCTTCCTGAGAACTGGTTTTAAGTTTAAAACTTCTTTTTCATAAAAATCAAAATCCTAAGTTTGACTTTGAAAAGGTAGAGTAAGGTCCATGGCCCAAGATAATTATGTTGAGGGGTGTTCTATGCAAAGACCGCATTTTCTAGAACCTAATGATTTTGATTTTGGAAATCCCGCTTTGAGACTTACGTTAAGTCTAAAGATATTAACTTGTGGCAAGTCATTCAAAACGATAATTTCTACTATAAAGTCGAAGACTCTGAAACTAAGATGATGAAAGAAACGTCATATGAATTTCTTGATGATGATCAAAAGAAGAAACTTAGAAAGAACAATGAAGCCAAAATGACTCTTTACAATGCTCTACCCCGTAAAGAGTATGAAAGAGTTTTTATGTGTAAAACCGCCAAGGAGGTTTGGCATACACTCATCATCACTCACCAAGGAAATTTACAAGTAAAGAATTGCAAGATTGATCTTCTCACTCAAGAATATAAGAAGTTCTCAATCTCAAATGAAGAAACTATTGATAGTGGCTTAACAATATTCAATGTTATCGTGACTAGTCTTAAATATTTAGATCCAGACTATTCTAGCAAGAATCATGTTAGAAAGTTTCTTAGACGCTCTACCATTGAAATGGATTGCCAAGGTCACGGCCATTGAAAAAGCCAAAGATTTGGCTACACTTTCTCTTGACGAGATAATTGGTAACCTTAAAATTTATGAAATGGTTTTGGATAATGATGGGGTAGCTTCCAAAACTACTAAAGAAAAGGTTAAGTCGTTAGCTCTCAAAGCTAAAGTCACTAGGGATCAAACTAGTGATGATAGTGAAAGTCAAGGAGGAAGCGTTGAAGACGTAGATGATGAAAAAGAAGTCAAAGCCTTTAATATTTTGGCTAAGAACTTCCGCAAGTTCTTCCATAAGGGTAATCAATTCGGATGCGACAATTGATTTTGTAACAACCCGAGTTTTAGGTCAACGTCTATCCCTAGCTAAGATAGTTATTTTAGTTACGTAAATAGTTATACTCGTTTATATTATATGAGGTTTAATAGAAATTATCTTTGATAAGGTGATTTCAATCCGTGGTTGAGTCTTTATTTGTTTTTAGCATCTAAGAAAGTCAGAAAAATTTATATTATTGCTCCGAGAGCGTAAATATGTTATTTTTGTATTTTTTGTCGTTTCCCTGAGTTTTTGTAAAAGATGTGTTTAAAGGTCGTGTTTTATGAGGTTTAACTATTATTAAACGTTTTAAAGTAAAATTTATAGGACGGATTTAAAATATTTAGTAACGTGATGTTACCCGAGTATTTGGCCGAGTTTAAGTAAATGAAATAACACATTGGACTAGTTTTAAAAGAGATTAAGTATGGAGGGACCCAAATTGCCAATTTATCAAATTTGAATTCTCTAAATAGGCACCACTTATAAACATAAACTCTTTTATAAAATTCTCAATCTCTCTTGCTCCTCTCTTTCTCTTGTCCGTTCGAACCACCACCACCACCATAATTTCATTGTCAAAAATTGTTTACTTACATGCATTACAATTAAGTTATACCATATTAATCTTTGTTTAATCCTCTACATTTCCCACTAAGAAAACCTTACATGCATTAAGTTTTAGGAAAGTTAGAAATTCAAGTATGTTCTTGGGGTTTTGATCTAAAAGGAAGGCTTACTAGTGTTAGATAAGTGTTATTAGCTAGTTGGTTTTGTTGAAAGAGCTTTGGTTTTGGTCTTGGGTTTGCGCCCGATTTCTAAAGGAAGAGGAAACAAAAATTAAGCTTTGTTCTAGTTTTGTGAGTCTTCTAATTACTTGTTTACTTGATTTAATTGAATGATATTACATGTATATGATTGTAGCTAGATGATTCAAGTGCAAAATCGATTTGGAAGTATTTCAAGTATAAACATGTGTTTGATAGTTTTGGTACATGTTTTTAGGCTAGTTGAACATGTTGGAATAGTTAGATTTTGATAAATGAGTTTTGGTATGACTTTGGGTTGAGTTTCGTTGACCAGAAAGTTTGACTTGGTCATAGCGTGTCGAGAAAATTTTGAAATCTAAATTAGGATTTTGATAATGGTAAAGGATATTCTAAGGTTCGTTTTGATATAAGATAGGCCTTGTAACTCCTAAAAACAAACGTTTTACGGCCGAGTCAAGTTTGGATAATTTTTGGGGTAAAAAGTCAACTACGAACTTGGACTTTTGAAAGTCAAACTTGAGTAAATTTTTGAATAAAGTCTATAATGAGCACAAGGTTAGTAATATTAGTTAAATGATAACGAAATATGAAGTTCGGATTATATTATCCTTACTTTCGGCAAACTTTCTAAAATTGGAAACTTTATGGAAAATGTTGTAATATGGTTAAGTGCGTCAAGGTGAATTGTTTTGCGTCCCACTTGGAGATTTTAGTACATGATTGTATATACGTAAAAGTAATATGTATGTATGCAAGTATGTAATATATGATCTATTATACTTTTGGTCACGTACCGCTATATATGTATAATATAGGTAGCGGTTAGACGTGAAGTTACTTGCGTTTGTTGAAGTTGATTGATTGGATCTTTTGCTTAAGGTGAGTTCATAGCCTCGCTTTTGAACTATTTTAATTGTTTTTAAACCCGCGAGGGGGATACATGTTTGTTTTATAAATCAAACACTTATGATTTTATGGTATGTTGGACCCTATTATGAGATTGTTTCCACATAAGTAGCTATTGTCGAAGTCCCATTTATCATGAATCGTTAATTGCCTTGTGAGGTGAAAGCTAATACATTAAATAGATCTATTGGGTTTGACAACCTTGTCCGGGGTCTGAATCCTTGTGACCACCCTGTCAAACGGACATTTTGTACTTAGAAATTAGTAGGTATATGACAATAATACCTTGTTTTGGGGCACCTTTAACATATGAAATGCCATATGTCTTGTTAACGTTCGGTGTCATGAGCTTATTGCGTGAAAGAAAAGAAGTTGCTATACATTGCATTTGTTGCTTTGTTTTCCCGAGAACTAATTATGTGTTCAAAGGTTTTTACTTATTGATTACTTTAAACTCTATGAATTTCAGTCAACTTTGTTGTTGACGTTTTAAACATGTTTTATCCCAGGTAACCAATGTTGAAGGCAACGATGGCGTGGCGGTGTCGTGCGTGTGATGGATTTTAAGAAAAGACTACGTGTGTGTTTCGGTCTTTTAAAAAGAATGTCTTATGTTGTGTTTAAAAACAATGTCTTTTATTTGAAAACATTTGTCTTTCAATGTTGTAATAGATGGTGGTTACGATTCTGTGGGACCTAACACACTTTAACTCTGAATAATAAGGGAACACATGTTGTTTTAAAAGTCTCATTTGGTCGTTTTCTATTATCATGGTGAAGGATGCTATTTAGTAACACCAAATTGCAAAATTTCCGTTGCGTAATCCGATGCCTTTCGGGGCGGGTGTTACAGATTTGGCGATGGTGCCAACAGGTTTGGAAATGGTCGTGGTAATAGCTTTGGGAATAAAGGTGGTGAAATTTCAAAGACAAAAGGGGTGTGCTACAATTACGGGATAGATGGCCACTTCGCCAATGAGTGTAGAAAGCCGAAAGAGAACAAGGCTTTTATTGGAGGAGCTTGGAGCGATAGCGAAGACGGCGACGGACAACTAAATGACGTAAAATGTCTTATGGCCATCGACTCTTAAAAGGTAGTATCCACAATATATAATTCTAATATTGATTTAAATATTATTGATTTGCAAAAAGAGAATGAGGAACTCCTAAAGTTTAACAACAACTTTACTAAAACTTTTAAATGAAAAACGTTCTCTTGAAAGTAAAAATTCAAAACTAGTAAGTAAAATCAATGATCTTAAACTAGAAGTAAAGAAACTTGTTAACAACAAAGAGGTGGTTGAACCTTGTCAAAAGTGTGTTGAACTCACACAAGAGGTTGACTCTTTAAAATGCAATATTTCTAAACTTCAAGATGAAGCAATGAATTTTTAAAATTCAAGGAAAGTAGCATTGCTTTGAACGATATGTTAAGTCGTTAAAAATGTCCGAAGATAAAGAAGGTCTTGGAGTTTCAAAAAAATGATAAAACCACTTTCGCAAGTCCAAACAAACCAATAGTGTTTGTAAAACAAAGTCAAAAAGAAATTGCGTCAAATAAATTTGTTAAACATATTGCTCCTCAAACTCATTTTGCAAACACTTAAGGAATACCAAAACTACCCCTATCTAATAATTCTTTTCTCTATTTACTTTATCGGACAAGCAAAATGCTTTTAATACTTCACAAAACGCTTTTATCAAATGGCTATTTAAGTTGGTTGACGTTAAGTGTAAGAATGATTGAAAGGTCATAGCATGAAGAACAATTAGGGGTTTAATAAGAGCAGGTATTTAAAGTGCCAAGAACCTGAAAAATGGCTTCGGGTGTCTGGCGCGCTAGGCACGCGTTGACGCACAGCCAGCGCCACACGCGGAGTGTTTTTCCTATTTTTGGGTTCTTGGCTTATAAATACCCCCTCATAGCCTTTGTATTCCGCACCTCTTGCAAACATTGTTTCCTCTCTTTTCTCTTCTCTAATCCTCTAAGTCTAAACATCAATTGTTCTTAATCGTCTCTTCTATCATCTATTGAAGAACACACATCTCCACAAGAGAGCCACACAAGTACCTAATCCATACTTATGTGTTTTGTCAAGGGTCTTCTTTCTCATACCCTTTCTTTAGAATCGAGTCTCTAGGATAGGTTAGGACTTGGTTCAATAATCTATCTTTTATCTTATCGAGTTGTAAGGGAAGTCTTGTATCCATGGGATCAAGCCTAGATCATTGGGGATCTAGTTGGGGTTTGTTAAGCTTTTAAGGGAAAGGCTTTTAGAGTTATAGGTTAAGTTAAATCACAAGTTCTTAGGGGTGGATTTCGAGGGTGAAATACCATAGATAGTAACTCTTCTGTGTGAGCGCCGAGCTTTGTTGAAAGTCGGTGGAGTTAAATTGTAATACGGTTTATAGTCGACCATAAGGATTATACTAGGAATAGTATCGGTGGCGTGGATTCACAACTGGACCTACGGAAGGACTAAACCCTCCTTCCCGAACCAGTGTATATCGTGGTGTCTCTTCTTCTCTCTATCTACTTATTGTTCTTATTGCAAAATAGATTAATACACCACTTGGCTCTTTCAAGACTTGAAGTTTTATAAACTTCAAAGAAGTTAAGAAAACCGTATTCACCCCCCCCCCTCTCTCTCTCTATGGTTCTACACCTTCCTTAATCAGTTTTTGACACAAAATAAGCACTTTGTTTACAAAATAAGCAATCTAGATCTCTCTTGGCGATAGATACCACTTGTTATATATGATTTATGCATTGTGGATCATATGAGATGGTCACGAGTAATGAGAGAAATCAAGAGAGGAAGTTTTATCAATATGAAGTTTTCATTAAAAAAAGAAAATGAGAGGGAGGGAGGATCACAAAAATGGTAAAAGTTACACTAATGAGGGGTCCCTCCCTATTTATACTAATTTCCTAAACTAGCTAATGTCTTGGTAATTTGGCCAATTTAAGTAAGTTTGATCAAATTCCCTTATTACATTTTAAATAAATAACAAAACTACTTACTATTACAAGACCAATTCATTATGAATAATAAAGACTTTTATAATCCTAACAATAGTGATCGGGTTGGTTCTACCTTTGTTAGAACCCGGTATTTAGTTGTGTACCGGATAAAGTGTAAGAGACATAAGGTTGGTTCTAGCTTGAGCTAGAACCTGATATTTAGCTTTGTATCGGATAGAGTGTAAGCGACGTTGTGAGACTTCTTCGTCGGACAAGGAGCCTGTGGACATAGTGTTTACGAACTCTCGCGTTGGGTACTCGAGGAGTGGTTCTACCTTTACTTATTACTCTCTCCATTTTACATTCTCATGTATACATTAATATCGAAATATTTCACATAACTTGATCTAATTTTATTGAAACGTAAATTTTAATCAATAAAACTATTCAATCCCCCTCCTTTTCTAGTTTTCCATGCCAAGTTCTTCACCAACTTTAATAAGTTCTCACATATTCAACGGTTTCAAACAACAAATTAATCACAATCAAGAACCACTCACTAACACAATTTGATAATCACAGCAACAAATTTTTATCGTCTACAAGATATAAATAGCCTTCCAAACAACATTTCATAATGTCTTAATCTCAATATCCATCTAAATCTCAATATCCATCTCAATCTCAACAAGATATCATCAATGTTGGTTTTAAAAACCGACCTTCAATGTTGGAAAAAGGTAGTAACATTCAATAGGCTAGTAGACTCATGTGTCACATTGATGGGAAACCAAATGGGAGCTACCTTCGCCATTCCATTACCATATGACCTTATGAGTTTAAGATGATTGATGATTCGGGTAATCCAAATGCTACTCCTCCAGTTCCACCAAGCAGACGTCTTAAATCTGAGGATAACTTATCTGTAACAGAGAAAGCACAAGTCGAAGCCGATAGGCAAGCTAGCAACCATATTCTTCTAGGAATACCCAACAACATTCATGCAACCATTGATTGTTGCCCAAATTCATTTCTAAAGTGGAAACGTGTTCAACGACTTAAGCAAGGAATTGAGATCAGTCAATAGGAAATGGAAACAAAGCTCTTTCATGAACTTGACATGTTCACATCTGTACCAGGGAAATCAGTTGAGCCATACTATCTAAGGTTTTCTAGAATAATGAATGATCATGAGAGGAACAACCTTATTGATAACATTAAATACCTAATACTTTTATATAACAAATTCTCGTGTTTATTGCCTTGTTTTATATTATTTTTATAAGAATCTGTACTTAATTCGTTCATATTTCAGGTTCAGGTAATTAAAGGCATTAGAACAGAAAATAAGGGAAAAAAACGACAATATTTAACAAAATCCGCATTATGGAAGGAATTACAGCATAATTGACACAATAGATTACGCCGTAACTAAATATTATGGCAAGAGTATTTTTGCTGACGAAGAATTACGACGTAACTGGCCCGCAGGAATTACGCCGTAATTAATTTTATACTAAATAATGGAATGCCGTGTAACACCCCCATTTTGACAAATATAGCAGCGAAAGCTAATCTGGGGTATTACTTCACAGTACAACAAACATAATCATAGAAAATGACTCAAAAGAGACGTTTTGAAACTTTAGTTATCATTCAATACTATATCAGAGTTTTACAAAAAGAGGTCCCAAAATCTATATGAAAACATAAAGTTTGAATGATAACATTTTTGCCATCTTCAAGTCCGTGCCACTCCGTGCCATAAGTTGCTCAATTACCTGAGATAAACATGCTAAAAAGATCAACGCAATGGTTGAGTGAAATTCATAGGTTTATGATAAATAGTTTGAATACAAGTCATAGTAGGCTATATTGTTATACACCCATAGTTTGTAATAATTCCATATACAATTATCATGGAAAAACAGTATTATTGCCCTAAGCTCATGATATTAATACGTTAACATAGAAATCACCATAGTGACATTGGTTGAGGAACAAATGTCCTCGTGGAAAGGTAACTTTCCAAAGTTACCCATTATAATCATATATTCATGTTGGGAGTTAAAAGTTCACAAGTCATAAGTATGAGTGCTTAGCATTTAGACTTATATTGACAAATGATCTTGTTTAATTGCTTGGTTTGGAACTAGTGAAAAATCGGGGACGATGAATTTATCCGTCAGGACATCCGTAGATTATTCTATGGGCGTTTCTCATTCTATGATCCCAATGTTGATATAATAAAGGAAGTCAAACAGGAAGTCGAGAAAAGAAAAAGGAAAATCCAAAAATATTAGGGATAGTTAGTGTACAAATAAAAAATGGTGAAAACGGGACTTGTCGAAGCTTTTGATTCTTTAGTTTCCCTTGACGAACACTTTGCTACTTTTCAAAGTTATTAGTCGAGGGGGATTGAGATTCTTAGTTTTCGTAAATGTTTACTTCATAACATTGCGTGAGGACACGGCAATACCTTAGTATGGGGGATTTTGGTATGTGCTTAATTACACATACCTTTTACCTTTAAAAACGAGCTAAAATAACCAAAAACGGACTTAAAATGCCAAATATACGCTTGTTTTGCTAATTGTATTGTGCAGGAACGGATAACTAAGAAAAGGACGAAAAACAAAGCCAAAACGACAAAACCGGACTCGGAATGGAAAAGACTGTGAAAGACAAAGCCAAATCGAAGCCGAAAAGTCAATCAAGTCAAAAAGTCAACAGAAAAGTCAACTGGTCAAAGCCAAAGTCAACCCAAGTCAACCCCGAAGTCAAAAAGTCAAGAAATATAAGTTTAAGGGTTGAAATTGCCAAAACCCTAAACTTATATTTATAAGAGGAAAAGAGAAAATGAAAGGCAAGGGTGCAAACTGCCATTTGAGCAAAGTTACACCACAAGGGCCAAAACTGTCAAGCCCTATAACTATTAACCACCAAGGACGATTCTTGCAAAGAGTGATATAACTCTTGGGGACTTGTTTTGCCAAGTCCCCAAAAGTTATAACAACACAAGGACGAATCGTGCAATGAAGGTTATAACCATGCAGGGCCATTTGTGTCAAAACCCCAAACTTTCCCTTATAACAGTTTTGAAACACTGTTTATCGTCCCAAGTGCTTTCCCGCCATCAAAACCCAAGGCAACATCACGAGTTCACCCCCACCTCTTTACCCTGCTACCTCACCAAAAACCAATGGGTAACAACTCCTCCCCTCCTCCACTACCACCACACCCAATAAAGATTGCCAAGCTGGCAATCTCACAAGAAACGAGCACAAATAAAGGGCTGAGATTATGATACAAGAAGCACAATGGAAATCTATGGCTGGAAATGACTTTGGTGAACACTCTCACAAAACTAACACACCAGGAGGAATGCTCAGCTGCTATAAATTGGAGAAGCACAAGACATACCACACGACCCTTAGATTAAATTGTATTTCAAGTAATTTTTGTTTCATTTCCATTTCCTTTTATTCAAGTATTGTATCCATCCTTATTAATCAATCAAAGTTCAGTTATATTATCTTATAAGTCCCTTTGATTTTCTAAGCTTTTTCCTTAAATCTGTCTCAAATAAGCTATAAGCTCTCATAAGCTCTCAATTGTCTCTAAGCAATTGATTGAGCTTAAATGAGCCTAATCCTATATTGAAATCCTAAAATCAGTAAATTTATAGTTGTTACTTTTGCTAAAATAATTTGTGGAAAGCTATTGGAAGTTGGCTGTTGTGGAAAGCCAAGAGGACTTTTACTCTCAGCTTATTTATAAGCTGAGAGAGCTTGTAGCTGCCATTAAATTGGTACCCTTTGTTCAGCTAAGGGAATAGTAAGTGTTCATTTACTTTTCTTTGTTCTTTAATTTTTAGCTTAAATTAGCTTAAACTGCTTAGATCTGCTTTTAGCTTAATTCAGTAGCTTAATTATGTTTAAATAAGTTGTTAAGAGCTTCTAATAATCTGGTTAATAAAGTTTTTTCAGTAGTTTTCATTTTTAAAAGCTTAGGTTTAAAATCTGTCATTTTAAAGGGGTGTTTGGGATAACATGGAAAACGGGTCAAAAAGGGTTTAAGTATGGGTTAAGGTCATTTAGTTAGATTAAGCTTAAGATTTAAGCTTCATTTAAGCTGTTTTATAAGTCCTTTTAGTTGAAAATTGTTTTTCAAAAGATTTCAAAACCATTGTGTTAACTGTGACTCTTAAAAAACACCACAAGTGTTTATTTAGTTAAGCACTTGTGTGTTTGAGTTTAAGGTTCAAAAAGTGTGTATTTTGTGTGTTAAAAACCAAGCTGTCAAACACCTTTGGTCTTTTGACTTTGTAAGTCAAAAATCACCAAGTGTTTGCTTATAGCAGTTTTAAAAGATCCATAAGCCTTTTTCACCTACAAAATCAGCAGTTTTAAATGAGTTTTAAAAGCTAAAAATTGGTGCACAGGCCCATTTGCTAGAGTACTTCATCTGTTTGAGCTTATTTTCTTATTTAGAGCTTATTTGACAGCTTTTTGAAAGCTGTCAAATAAGCCACTTAAGTTTAGCTTACGTCTCCCCTGGTGCAAAGGGGAGATTTTAGGCTTATTTTTCTTAGCTTTTAAGTGGTCTCAAGTCCAATCCCTTGGCTTATTTTAAGAGCCTATAAGCTCTTATATAAGCCCCTTGAATTTCAGCCTTTAAAGAGCTTATTTGATGGCTTATTTTTAAGCCCAAAATTGCCCTTTGAACTGTTTTGCTAGCCTAGGTGTAGGATTGCTTATTTTTCTTTTCTGGCTTATTGAGCTTATTTCATAAGCTCACTTGTGTCCAAATAGCTTATTTAGATAGATTAGTTAAGTTGTTAAGCTTTTCCCTTTTACTAGCTTATTTAAGTGCCAAGTTTAGCTATTTTAGCCCCTTAAGTCTTGCTTTTAAGTTTCTGTCATCATAAGCTTTTTCCAGCTTATTAGGTTTAAGCACTTAGCCTTTTTAGCTTGTTTAGATTAGTTTAGATCCTTTTTAGCTTATTTTAGTTCAATCCTAGCTTATTCGACCACAAATAGCCAAAATGACTTAGCTTTTCTAGCTTTAAGTCCTCTTTAAGCTATTCTGTCGAGTTTAAGCTTATTTTTAAGCTTATTGACAGCTTTTCAGCAAAAGTTGTTAAGCCCCACGAGCTTAACAACTTTGCCTTTCAAAGTTTTCAAAAAAAAAAAAGGGGGAAAGACAAGAGGTCCGGGTGAGCAAGACTCGAACCCGGGACCTCTCGATACAGTCCCCTTTATAACTCACACTCTCACCGCTGCGCCCTTGGGTCTTTTTCGTTAAAGACTCAAGGGCTTTATCCTTTATACACAATTTGTCTCTTAAAGCTTATAAGCTGTAACTGCTTATTTACGGGCTTATTTATAAGCCAAACTTTTGTTT
This sequence comes from Tanacetum coccineum, assembly GCA_026074375.1. Classification (NCBI taxonomy): domain Eukaryota; kingdom Viridiplantae; phylum Streptophyta; class Magnoliopsida; order Asterales; family Asteraceae; genus Tanacetum; species Tanacetum coccineum. The sequence continues at coordinate 58,095 of BQNB010009409.1, read as the reverse complement.
CTTATTTTTCGTAGGACTGTCATAAGGTAAAGTATTTTTAGAAAAATTTTCAGAATTTTTCGTAATCATTTACTATTTTTTATAATTTAATTTCGTTAAAAGTTTAAATAATTCATAAAAAATACAAAAATTATCAAAAAAATATTTTTCTTTTTTAGAAAATTTTATTTTGTCATATAGTTTGTAGGAAAAATTTAAAAGTTTTCGTAAAGTCATTTTTACAACTTTTCATCTTTTAAAGAACGGTCCGGGTGCGGGATTTTGTCTTGACTCGTTTTTGGGTCAAACGAACTCCGTTTTCGGTCTAGTCTTTTTCATTCTTCGTTATTTGTTCCCTAGAGTAGTTTAGAAGTGAAAATTTCTTCGTAGGGTTATTTTTAAAGATTTTAGGTTTTTCCCCCTTTGTTCGGGATTCGTGCTTCCGTTTTTCAGCTTAATTTCGTAATTTTTAGGATTTTCTTAAACGTTTTAGTTTGTTATTGTTTAATTTGACTTTTTCAATCTCTCAAATCAATTCCTTCCTTCAAACTCAAATCTTCGACTGTATCGATTCTCCAGTCCAGCCTCGTTGGGGATAAACGACCCGGGAACACTCTATACTACTTCTCGGTTTCATTGATAGTTGTTTTTAGATTATATATATTTTATATTTTATTATATATTATATATATGGTGTAAAAACCTACAATCAATTTTTGGCGCCGTTGCCGGGGAGGCTGTGAAACCGTTTATCGTTACGTTTGGCATTTGTGTTTGAAACTGTGAATATTTTCTTTTATTATAAAAATATAAAAAAGTACAAAAATATTTTTCATTTCTTTTAGTATAATTATCAGATAAAAAACCAAAGAAAAAACCAAAAAATATAAAAACATTGTCCATAAAAAAAAAAAAAATTCACAAATTGGTAAAATACCAAAATATAATATTCTCAACTGAGGTATTATCATAATAACTTCCGGTGAACTTGTTGGTTCCCAACTCGAACAAAAGATTTAAAAACTTGCCTTTTGTGTCTCTTACGACGAACGGCTCACCTTGAAAAGTTAAACAAACTATAAAGTGGGTATAAGGAGGGTTGTTCCTAGGAACTACGACCCGAAAGGAGAAATAAGCTTCGCGCTATTCCTACTCCTCCGCTCACCTGTGCGTTTATCTTTTTAAGAGTTACCGTGAAGTAAGTAGATTATTTGGTTTAAGTTGTCTTATCTCATTGTCCGTTAAAATCAATTGTGAATAAATCTTTGAAAAACCAAAAAAAAATTAGAGTAAATTTTCTTTTTATATTTCTATTTTGTGCATGCGCACTCGTTCTCAAGCCCGTAGACGTCGACAACCACAATTTCGCAAAATTCTGTTGAATCAACAATTTGAGAACTGATAATCTCCATAGTTACGATGGACGTTAATCGAAACCTTATGGCGCAATTGCTCGAAGCACCCACCAAGGGTTACGAGGATGCGATCGTTGTTCTGAAATTAACCGGCGAACAACTTTGAGTTCAAGCATGGTCTTTTTAATCTAGTCAAAAACAAGCAATTTATTGGACACGATAAAGAAGACCACATGCCCACCTTCCGTGATTTCAACAAGATCACTTCTACGATGAAGTTCCCGAACGTCCCGAATACGTCGGTTAAGCTTATGCTTTTCCCATTTTCCCTCGAGGGAGCAGCCCGGATTTGGCTTGAAAAAGAGCCCCCTCGATCGATTCTTACATGGGATGATCTTGTTTCGAAATTCATTAACAAATTCTTCCCTCCCTCTAAAAACGTCATCTCAGAAATGAAACACGAGATTTTAGAAAAATTGATGAGACGATATACGAGGCATGGGACGAATTCAATGATTTTCTTAGGGGATGCCCGCATCATGGGTTTCAGAATTTGCATCAACTCGGATAATTTATAATGCCTAAAATTCAACTGATCAAGATTAATGAACTCCGTGCGGGTGGTATTTTTGGATAAAAAATGCCTCGAGAATGCCTAAAAATCAACGAGAGCAAGTCTAAGTTCGTCACTCACGAAAGCAATGCATTGTTTCACAAGTGAGTTACGAGCTCTTCTACCCCGCAGTTTCATCCAATGTTGATGAGTTTAAAGATATGTTAGAGCCTTGATTCTCGATAAGAAAAACAAACTCCAGTCCCGCTTCCGTAAAAGGGTTGAGCAAAGTTGTGGAACTTGCGGGGGTGGGCTTTTACCAGAATGTTCCAGACCAATGAATAATTCTTGACAAATATCCAAGAATAGTGTCACAAGCCGCGCAGTTTAAGCTACAACAAGGGAAATGCAGTCCGACTCAGATGGTTGTAACCAAAAACGACCTCCCGGTTTTCTCTATGCAAAACATCAAAACAACCAAATCGGGGGATCAATTTCAACCCTAAAATCGGAGGGAAACAATTTGAACAAATGAGGTAGTAATTTCAATCAAGGGACAAGTTACCAACCTTCCGATTAATCACCCCGACTTTTCAGCTCCACCATACAAGCTCAGCTCATCCAACACAGGTGTGTCTAAGTCGATTTTGATCACTACGACAAAGCTTATGACGCGTCATGCAAAATATGCAAAATCAAATGGCAAAACTAACGGACTGATCCCAAATTCGTGAATAGTAATACTGCTTTTACTTCGGGTTCGGTTCTCTTCCAACCACACATTGCTTACTAAAGGTGATGTGAAAGCAATCACCACCGAAGCGTTTCTTAACGGACTCAAACCTTCTTCTCTTAAGAACGGAAAAATGAAACCGAGGTGAAAAAAGGATCGTGCAACCAAGAAACACCGAAACATCCAACTCCGGTGGTTCCAACTCATGAACCGTTGTTTGTTCCAAAGACTAAACCAACCTTGCTTATCTTCAAGGGGCCACAAAGGATGTTCGTGGAAAAAGACAATCTTTTTGCTTCAAAATTTTTATGGAGATTTTCGGAATCTCCATTTCGAGCTAAGTTTCGCGGAGCTCTTCTTACACATGCCCAAATTCTGCACAATGGTTAGAAAGCTCCTCAGACAAGGATAAGATAATGATTTGACAAATGGACACCGGTAAACGAGAATTGCTCGGCGGTTCATCCCTAAAAATGTTTCGAGAACTTGGAGACCCGGTAGGATTCTTTATACCGTGTGATTTCCAGAGATGAATGAATGCTTAGCCTTAGCGATTCTCGGTGCTAGCATCAACCTATGCCTCTCTCCATTTGGAAAGAAATAAGTCTTCAAGCCTTAACCAAAAACTCGAATGATACTTGAACTTGCGACCGAACGACTTTTACTCCAACGGCATAGCGAGGATGTTTTCGTGAAAGTTGGAACTTTTCTTTCTGCCCAATTTTTGTGGTCGTTGATTACGTTGTCCGATCCTCGGGCTCCTTAATCTAGGAAGACCTTTTTGAGGATGGCACTTGCTTAATAGATGTTCACGTGAAACAAATGACCCTATAGACATGATGATCAATCCGTGACATTTCAAAGATGGTGACACAAAATCTCTTCCTACAATATCATAGAAAACGGTTAACCGTGTCGATGTTATTGACATTGCTTGGTGAGGAATATGTTCAAGAAGTACTTGAAACTTCTGAAAGTGGCAATCCCACTTCTACTTCGGATCTTACGATCGATTCTCGCTCTCCATCTTTCACTCCCTTCGGAGGAAGTGATTTTCTTATGGAAGAGATCGATGAATTTCTTGAAAGTGATGATTCATCCACGTGTTGATGGGCATCTATAATTCTGAGGGAGATACTGTTTACCTGAGAATTGTTGAAGTGTGATCAATAGTGCCCAAATCACCTTCGTCCCAGTTTGTGAAAATTGATGTCCTGAAAAGGTTAATCTTCTATGTGAAGATCTACCGACTTGAATCAAAGACTTACCATCCTATCTTGAGTTGCTTTTTTGGGGTGTGAACAAATTACCCATCATAATCGCTAAAAACTTAAAAGATGAGGATAAAACCGCCCTGATCAAGGTTCTTAAGTCACATAAACATGCCATAGCTTGGAAGATTTCTGATATTAAGGGAATAAATCACAGTTTTGCACCCAAAGTTTTGATTGAAGGAAAAATGCCAACCCATAGTTAACATCAGAGAAGAGTTTAACCCAAAATCTGAGGTTATTAAGCAAGTAGTTATCAAACTTTCTTGATGCAGGGTTAATCTACCTATCTTGACAGGCCCTGGTTTGCCCGGTTCATTGTGTCCTAAGAAGGGAGGCATAACATTGTGAAAAATGAAGACATGCGTTAATACCACTAGATTGGTTAGGGGATGGCGAGTTTGCATCGATTACCGAAACTCAATGATGCAACTCGCCAAGACATTTCCTTTACCACTTCATGGATAGATGTTGAGAGATTAGCCGGGAATGAATACTATTGCTTTTTGGACGGATTCTCCGGTTACTTTCAGATCCCGATTGACCCACTTGATCAAGAGAAGACCACCTTCACCTGCCCTTACGGGACATTTGCCTATCGTCGCATGCCCTTTGGGTTATGCAACGCACCGGGCACGTTCCAAAGGTGTATGGTTGCAATCTTTCACGATATGATTGAGAAAACCATGGAAGTCTTCATGGATGATTTCTCAGTTTTTGGTGACTCGTTCTCTTCTTGTCTTTCCCATTTAGACAAAATGCTCCAAAGGTGTGAAGACACCAATCTTGTGCTAAACTGGGAAAAGTGCCACTTTATGGTCAAGGAAGGCATAGTCCTTGGCCATAAGATTTCTAAATCAGGGATTGAGGTTGACAAGGCAAAAGTTGATGTCATTGCAAAATTGCCTCATCCTACTACAGTTAAGGGTATTCGCAGTTTTCTCGGTCATGCCGGATTCTACCGACGATTTATTCAGGATTTTTCCAAAATCGCCCGGCCTATGACCCACCTCCTTGAAAAGGAAACTCCGTTTATCTTCTCGAAGGAGTGCATTGAAGCGTTTGAAACCCTTAAGATGAAGTTAACCCAAGCTCCAATTCTCGTGCCCCGATTGGGACTTGCCCGTTGAGATCATGTGCGATGCAAGGATTTGTTGTTGGGCCGTTAAGGCAACGTAAGACCAAGCACTTCCAACCGATACACTATTGCCAAGCAAGACTAGACCGAGGGCTCAAGCACATTACACCACAACGGAAAAGGATTACTGCCGTGGTGTATGACTTTCGGAGATAAATTCCGGCTTATCTTGTCTTGTCCAAAAGTATAGTGTATACGGACCACTCGGCTCTGAAGTACTTGCTTGCTAAGCAGGATGCTAAGCCGAGATTGCTCCGGTGGATTTTGCTGCTCCAAGAATTTGATGTCGAGATCCGTGATAAAAAGAGGGGGAAAACAGAAAATCTCGCCGTAGACCACCTTCTAGACTTGAAAAATCCCCATCTAAGTGAGTCGAGAAAAAGGAAATTCGGAAAAACATTTCCTCTCGAGGACACTTGGGATGGGTACCTTCGTGGTGATGATATGCCCCATGGTTTGCCGACTTTGCAAATTTACCATGCGGGAAATTTTATTGATTCAAAGGGAGTCGTCCCACAGAAAGGAATTTTTCAAAGACGTCAAACACTACTTTTGGGACGACCCCTTTCTATTTAAGATATGTGCTGATCAAGTGATTAGGCGTTGTGTTTCGGGGCAAGAAGCTTTTGACATTCTTAAAGCTTGCCACAGTGGGATCACCGGGGGGACATACGGTGCCAATTACACAGTAAAAAGGTCTTAGGATTCAGGATTTTATTGCCCACAATCTCAAGGATTAGCCACGACTTTGTCACACAATGGACATTTGTCAACGTCAACGGCAAAATTTGCAACTTGATTGAAGATGCCACAAAAACTCTATCCAAGTTGCGAAAATAATTGACATGTGGGCATTTGACTTTATGGGCCGTTCCCGTCTTCAAGAGGGAACAAATATATACTCGTGGCCGTTGATTATTTATCAAAATGGGTTGAAGCATAGCGATCAAAAACCCCATCTTGTTTGCTTGGCCTGAAGAGTGGGAGGGGAGGTTTAGTTCAGTCTTAGATGTCTCGGTTCCTGTTATTAATCATAATGTTGATGATAAGGTTTATTGGGTCAATAAAAAAGGTAAGGAAAAGGGTTTCAGTGTGGCAAAGGTTTGGAAAACCATAAAACCTGAGTTCCCTAAGGTGATTTGGTATAAGCATATTTGGTACTCTTAGTGTATCCCTAGACACTCTTTCATTTCATGGATTGCTGTTAAAGGGAGATTAAAAACAAAAGACAGATTGGCTAGATGGTTTAGTGTTAGTGATTTATCATGTCATTTGTGTAGAAATGAAAATGAATCCCATAGTCACTTATTTTTTGCATGTGCTTACTCCAGAAGATTGTGGGAAAGATTAAAACCTATGGGTAAGATGGAAAACATAAGTAATGCTTGGGCTAATGTTACTTCTTGGATATCCAATAAGCCAGCTAATAATAAGATTTGAAGTATCATTCAAAGACTTGTTTTTGGGGCTGCTATCTATTTCATTTGGCAGGAAAGAAATTCTAGGATTTTTCAACAAATGGATAGATCTGAGGATAGTTTGTTTGAGGTTGTGGTTAGCACTGTTAGACTTAGATTGAGAAGCCTAAAGTTAAAACAAACCCCTGATGTGATTGATGCTTCTGAGATTTGGGGCCTTCCCATTGATAGAAGTAAGTATTATAGGGATATGGTTCATGACTTGTATGATGATATGGATTAATGTTAGGATATGATCATAAGGGTTTATTTTGGGGTATCTGGTCCCATGGTGGGACTGGATTATGGGATTGTAATAGGATTTGGAATCACCTTTGTCCTTGTTATGACTCTAGCAGGTTCATGTGGTATATTTATGAAATTGGCTTTTTCACTATTAGCTCAGATGGATGTTTGTGGGTTGTTCCATAGATGGCTAACAATGATTTGGATCCCTGTCTGCTATGAGACTCTTTTGTTCATTCATAGGTTGAGGGCCTGAAAGAGTGGCTTTCCTATGCTTGTTGCAATTGTTGTTTTGTAGCTTGATAGTCTATCTCCATTATCCTCTTGTGGTTTCCTATGAAGTGGTGCTCTGGGCTTTCTAATGTTTTATGCAGATCTGCTCTGATAAATGTCATGAAGATAGAGCTGGCTTCTGTTTATGCACCAATGTTTTGTGATGGTTATTGATTGTTATTGCTTGTTCTATGTCTTGATGTGGATATTCTGCTGTGGTTATCTTGATGTGGTGTTTCTGCTGTGGAGCTGTTCTCTTTTTTCCTTTCTTGGGGTTTTTCCCTAGAAAGGTTTTTTTAAGGAGGCAGTCCTTCATTGTTGCTGTATGGATGGCAGTGGGTTGTCAAGGTTGAAGTCATTTGGATTAGCTTTGGTTTGTGTTATGGTTGTAATTCTTATATATTTTGTTATTTGCTATATGTATTGAGTTTTATGTTTTCTGAGTTGGAGTTGGTAGATGGTGATGGTTCAGTGGAATTTGGTTGGTCCCAGGTTTCACTGTAGATTCAGAGTTTACCTTTCTCCCTCAGTTAACTGTTTTAGACTCTTTATGTATTTGCTTGGGTTGTTATCATGAGCTTGGGGATTGTCCAATGCCATTTTGTTTTTTGTTGCCTTTGAGGTGGGTTAGGGATGTGTCCTAACTTTTATTTTCTCTTTGGCTTGGTCCTTTGTGTAAACTTTGCCTTTTTTGGGCCTTTTCTTAATAAATTTACCTTTAAGAAAAAGAAAAAAAAACAAGATACCTTTGGCGAGCAGATTTGCTCGACATAACTTTCGTCATCATTTGAGCATTTCATCGGGTATAAACCCTTTACCCAAAACAAGATACCTTTGGCGAGCAGATTTGCTCGACATAAGTTTCGTCATATTTTGAGTATTTCATAGGCTATAAACTCTTTACCCAAAACAAGATACCTTTGGCGAGCAAATTTGCTCGACATAATTTCGTCATCATTTGAGCATTTCATCGGGTATAAATCCTTTACCCAAAACAAGATACCTTTGGCGATATTTCATCGAGTATAAACCCTTTACCCAATACAAGAAACCTTTGGCGAGCAGATTTGCTTGACATAACTTTCGTCATCATTTGTGCATTTCATCGAGTATAAACCAATTACCCAAAAGAAGATACCTTTGACGAGCAGAATTGCTAGACTTAACTTTCGTCATCATTTAAGCATTTCATCAGGTATAAACCCTTTACCTAAATCAAGATACCTTTGGCTAGCAGATTTGCTTGACATAACTTTCGTCATCATTTGAGCATTTCATCAGGTATAAGCCCTTTACCCAAAACAAGATACCTTTGGCGAGCAGATTTCCATGACATAACTTTCGTCATCATTTCAGCATTTCATCGGGTATAAACCCTTTACCCAAAACAAGATACCTTTGTGTATTCTCTCTCTAAAAAACAAGATACCTTTGTGTATTCTCTCTCTAAAAAACACGATACATTTGGCGAGAAGATTTGCTCGACATAACTTTCGTCATCATTTGAGCATTTCCACGGGTTTAAACCATCTACCCAAAACAAAATACCTTTGGCGATCAGATTGGCTCGACATAATTTTCGTCATCATTTGAGCATTTCATTGGGTATAAACCCCTTACCCACAACAAGATACCTTTGGCGAGCAGATTTGCTCGACATAAATTTCTTCATCATTTGATCATTTCATCGGGCATAAACCCTTTACCCAAAACAAGATACCTTTGGCAAGCACATTTGCTCGACTTAACTTGCATCATCATTAGAGCATTTCATTGCTTATAAACCCATTACCCAAACAGGATACCTTTGGCGAGTAGATTTGCTCGACATAACTTTCGTCTTCATTTTAGCATTTCATAGAGTTTAAACCCTTTACCCAAAACAAAATACCTTTGGCGAGCAGATTTGCACGACATAACTTTCATCATCATTTGAGCATTTCATCGGGTATAAACCCTTTACCCAAAACAAGATACCTTTGGCGGGCAGATTTGCTCGACATAACTTTCGTCATCATTTAAGCATTTCATTGGATATAAACCCTTTACCCAAAACAAGATACCTTTGGCGAGTAGATTTGCTCGACATAACTTTCGTCATCATTTGAGCATTTCATCGGCTAGAAAAAATTTACCCAAAACAATATACCTTTGGCGAGAAGATTTACTCGACCTAACTTTCGTCATTATTAGAGCATTTCATCGGCTATAAACCCTTTACCCAAAATAAGTTAGTTTTGGCGAGCAGATTTGCTCGACATAACTTTCGTCATCATTTGAGAATTTCATCGGGTATAAACCCTTTACCCAAAACATTATACCTTTGGCAAGCAGATTTGCTCGACTTAACTTTCGTCATTATTTGAGCATTTCATCGGCTATAAACCCTTTACCCAAACAAGATACCTTTGGCGAGCAGATTTGCTCGACATAACTTTCATCATCATTTTAGCATTTCATTGGGAATAAATCCTTTACCCAAAACAACATACCTTTGGCGAGCAGATTTTCTCGACATAACTTTCGCCATCATTTGAGCATTTCATCGGGTATAAACCTTTTACCCAAAACAAGATACCTTTGGCGAGCAGATTTGCTCGACATAACTTTCGTCATCATTTGACCATTTCATCGGGTATAAACCCTTTACCCAAAACAAGATACCTTTGGCGAGCAAATTTGCTCGACATAACTTTCGTCATCATTTGAGCATTTCATCGCTTATAAACCTTTTACTCAAAACAAGATACCTTTGGCGAGCAGATTTGCTCGACATAACTTTCGTCAACATTTGAGCATTTCATCGGGTATAAACCCTTTAATCAAAACAAGATACCTTTGGCGAGCAGATTTACTCGACATAACTTTCGTCATCATTTGAGCATTTCATCGGGTATAAACCATTTACTCAAAACAAGATACCTTTGGCGAGCAGATTTGCTAGACATAACTTTCGTTAACATTTGAGCATTGCATCGGGTATAAACCCATTAACCAAAACCAGATACCTTTGGCGAGCAGATTTGCTCGACATAACTTTCGTCATCATTTGAGCATTTCATCGGGTATAAACCATTTACCCAAAACAAGATACCTTTGGCGAGCAGATTTGCTCGACATAACTTTCGTCATCATTTGAGCATTTCCTCGGGTTTAAACCCTTTACCCAAAACAAAATACCTTTGGCGAGCAGATTGACTCGACATAACTTTCGTCATCATTTAAGAATTTGATCGGGTATAAACCCTTTACCCATAACAAGATACCTTTGGCGAGCAGATTTGCTCGACATAACTTTCGTCATCATTTAAGCATTTCATCGGGTATAAACCCTTTACCCAAAACAAGATACCTTTGGCGAGCAGATTTGCTCGATTTAACTTGCATCATCATTAGAGCATTTCATTGCGTATAAACCCTTTACCCAAACAAGATACCTTTGGCGAGCAGATTTGCTCGACATAACTTTCGTCATCATTTGAGCATTTCTTCGGCTATTAAAAATTTATCCAAAACAATTTACCTTTGGCGAGCAGATTTGCTCGACATAACTTTCGTCATCATTAGGTGTTAGGAGTTCAAGCGTTTGGCTTGAGGTAAATGTGGCATGTCAGCCACATTCCATTGTACTTAATTTGCTCTTGTGATTAATACAAATTTACCGGGGTAACCCTTTACCCAAAAAAAAACAATAATCACAAGTCATACCCGTCCAACGGGCGGGTTTTGCAACTAGTATATATATATATATATAGGGGCGCGTTCAAGTGAGAAGGATAATTTTTGTAAGAAGGAAAGAAGGGATCTTAGCCCTCCATTAGCCCCTTATTTTTTAGATCTAATGGCTTAAATTAATCTCTAATTTACACTAAATAGGCTAACAAGGGTATCTTTGTCATTTCAACCCATTACACCTCATATATAATGAAAAAAATACACGCACTTCACATTTTTAGTGTGAAAAATTATAAAAACTCTCTGAAACTATAAACAAAGAGCTGTTTATCACAGTCATCACTAGCACGAGAGTCTTCCTCGCTGATCACCACTAATCACCACCATTCACCACCGATCACCAC
>BQNB010009409.1:19849-46173 GCA_026074375.1 Tanacetum coccineum | reverse complement strand
TGCAAGATGGTGAAACCGATTTGGGACACCATAAGTTGATGGTGTAATGTCCATGTTTCTTTAGCTAGATCTCATGATTTGTTGAAGTTATCGGGTTCGGTTGTTCTAGCGTCGGTGTTCACTAAAACATTTGATGCTGTTATTCGTATTACGTCATGGGTGATTTGGAAACATCGAAACGAAAAGATTTTTAAAAACAAAGATGTGAGCACTAACGTTATGCTAACGGAGATCAAAGCTATTTCTCACCTATGGATTCATAGCAGAAGTCGCGGCAATATTCCTAGCTGGAATGATTGGGTGTTAAACCCGTGGTGTAGGATATCTCTTTCTTGATAGTTTGGTTTCGTGCCTTGGTTGTATCTTTTTTCTTGTTGTTCTTTTTGTCTAGCTTCTTGCTAGCCGTTTTGTGTTCTTAATAAAATTCCGTTGTTCGAAAAAACATTCAAACCAGAGAAAACCAACAAAATTGGTTTAAAAAGTCTTGGCGGGATTTCAATATTTTCATCATATATCCCGCCACACATCAAATTACCTTTATATAGAATAACGAAACAAACGACGACGCCTTAAGGGTTCAAAACGACTTCGTTTTGGGGGTGGGATGGGCCGGGTGTGAGTGGGCTTGGCCCAAACAACGTCGTTTGGGGAGGAACGGTGTCGTTTATAAATGAAAAAATATTTTCATGATGCGTTTAAGCTCTAAGCCATTGTTTTTCTTTTTCTTTTTTATTTATTTATTGAAACATGGTATATAAAGGTAGTTTCTACCAAACTTCATGCATAAGTTAATGTCACTCACCCAGTTTCCCCATGTCCTCACCTTGTTTTCTCCCCAACCTCACTCCAACGATAAAAATGCATCGTCTGGAAAATCATACCAGCGCTTGCTTGACGTACGGTTCAAAGGTTCGTTGGTATATGTTTTTATGGATTGTGCGTGCTTTGTTTTGGTGTTTTTGCCTTTTTTTTCTTTTGATACGTAGGAATAAAGTGTCATGTTTTAGCTTGTTTGTTGAATTATACCATGTTTTTAAAAGTTTGTGTTGAGTTATTTGTTAAATTTTGATAAATTGCTGGTGATTATTAAAACTGTGGTTGCATGGCTGGTAGTATATGTATATAGTTGCATTTTGTGTTTTGTTGTTGTTATTTGTAAGTACTGATTATATGTTTATGCTTTACATGTTTGCGTCATTAAAATGTTGCAGTTAGTTTGCTCTAAAAAATTTAAACCATTGTAAAGGTCTTGGATTGTGCTTGCATGGTTGTGGTTGTAGGTGTTAGTTGGTGTTTTGATTTTGGTCTTTCTATTTTTAGCATTTTGTGTCGTGTCATGTTGCGATTTGGTTATCAGATGGATTACACGCTTGCGTTTTATTCTTATAAGTTCGGTTTTTATGTTATTGCTGCATGGATGCGGTTGTAGGTGTAATGGGCTATTTCATTTTGGCGTATGTTTTCGTAATTTTATGTTTTCTAATGTTGCATCCTACTTTAGTGGTTCAGTTTAATGAATTGCGTGTTTTTATGGAAGTTTTGTGGTTTTACCATGTTGTGTGGTTATTGAAAGGGTTTTTCTATTTTTGAAATTACAAAAAATGACATGTTATGGCTTTATAATGTTGCTTATATATGCATGACCTTTATTTGATGATAGTGAACATTTTAAGCTGCATTTATTTTTTGCCGCCACAATTGTTAATGTATGTAAGAATGGTTTTACCAGGTTATGTGGTTGGTGAAAGGGTTGTTGTGTTTTTGAAATTGCAGAAAATGACAAGTTGGAGAGGAAGTTTGTTTGGTAGGTCGTTTGCGTCTAGGAACATCCTTTTGATTGTGAGGGTAAGTTGTTCGTCATCTCTTTTTTACAGTTCTTTTGTTTATCAGATTTACTCATTTATATGATGTTTTTGATTTGTAATGTTGCTCATATATGCATGGTCTTTATTCGATGACGGTGAACATTTTAAGCTGCATTTATATTTTTCGCACCACTGTTTCTAATATGTGTAAAAATAGAATGGGTTCTTTTGTTTATCAGACTTACTCATTTATATGATGTTTTTCGCTTTATAATGTTGCTCATATATGCATGACCTTTATTTGATAGTGGTGAACATTTTAAGTTGCATTCATATTTTCCGCACCACTGTTTTTAATCTTTGTAAGAAAAGAATGGAAAATATACCCGCAAAACAGTATGCACATGTTGTTTGCTTGCTGTGAGACCCGAAAGAATGAAAAATATACCCTTTTTATTAGGTTGAGTCGTTAAGCTAGGTTGTTAGGTTACAACAAACAAACTCATTCATTCATTTGTATAATTCTTATCCGGGTGTTGATAAGCAATAGTGTAAAAGTCTTGTACCTTGGGGGTCAAGCCTTAATCGGGTGAAGATCAAGTTTAGGGTTTGGTGCTTCTTTGGTAGAAGCTTACTTCCAGTGGGAAGTTATTGTGGTCTAAGTGGTAGGAAGAATCGCGAGATTCTTGTGGGTGGTCTTGGGTACGTTCAAAGGCTCTTTCTTTGTGAGCATCGATCATAATGCATATCGGTGGAGCGAAGTTGTACGATTTATCCACCACATAGATTAGTACTAGTAAATAGTAGAGTCGCGGATTCTCCACTGGGCGTACGGATGATCTAAACCCCTCATCCCGAACCAATATATATCGTTGTGTTTGTCTCTCTTCCTTTATCTTTGTACCTACCATACATTTGTTGTTTAGTTCACACCCTAATACGAGTTTTTGACTTAAGTTTTCTAAAACCATAAAGAAGTGGAAAGAACTGTATTCGCCCCCTTCTACGGTTCTACACAATCCAACTAAAAGATATTTGAATCTAGATAAAACTATGTTTTGTTTTATTGCACGATAAAAAAAACTTTGTTGTTTAACGTCAATTATCTTACACAAACAAACACAAAAAGACCACCCGAACCATAATAAAAACAGAACGGTTATGGAATGAACTTTCCATCTTTTACACTAAAACTATATGATACGAAAAATAAAGTAGATGAGGAGTAAAGTTGGGTAAGAAGGTTTTAAGACGACGCTTCATATTTTGGTATTGAGTTTTGGTACTAATATCATCAATTAATAAGGTCATATATATCTTATAATCCTTTCAACTATTCATGATGCGGAGTGTTGTAATCGCACTAAGTTTTACAACCCTCTTAAGCACTGTATCTAACCGTTTTAGTGTAGTATAGGTAAGAGCGGGGATTGATCATTCTTTAAGGGAATAGTAAAATAGGTTTGAAGTGTATGTCGCCTAAATCTAAGGATTGATGAGTGATTCTTTTTGATATTTTTTATTTTATGAAAGCAAGTAAAATCTCGGGTTTTGAAAAACGTTTTGGTTTTAACTACTAATTAACCTAATTATGCAAAAATTAAATAACAAAGAAAAGTAAAATTGTGAGAACTTCTCATAGGGGAGATTATGTGTTAACCTAAGATCCACTACTTCTTAGTTGCTCTATCTAATCTATTGCATTGTCACGTCCTTGCTAGTGTAATGGGGAGTATTCCTTATTACCTATTGTGGTTTGGTCATTCCCACGCCTATATACTAGCCTAAGTAAATAATAACACCTGTAATATTACCTATGAATACACCCAATATCATAGTATACGCTTTAAATACCCCTTTTTACAAATAACCTAAGGCATAAGCATTAATCAAACTTGTTTTAGTTGACATTCAAGCTAGACTACGAATCCTGACATGACATAAGAGTAGTATCGCTAGTTATCTCTAGTACATATTAAGAGTGTGTAATTGTGCTTAAAACTATCGTGATAAGAAAAGTAGAATTACTAACATAACCTCAATCTTAATTAACGATGCTTTTAACTATTTTACAACTTTTTGAATTGTGATACATAACAACATTTATAAATGTTGTTTCTTATAAAAGAGTAGGATTTGTTTATATTTAATGACAAGATAATTACTTTTTATAAAATCATCCACACTCTAATATATGACACACCATTTGTTACAAAGGTTTTCAGTTACGCATGCATGTTACACGGTACACATAACAACAACAATCACAACTATAATTGTTTGCTACTATATAATCTCAGTGTCATGTACGATACTCGCCTAGTCTTTCTTAATATATTTTGGAAAAAGCATGCCCCTCAAAGAATATATTCAAATAAGGAATGAAATAGTATTGAGTATGCCTATGTTTGTTCGTAAACTTACCACATGGCCTCTGTGGACATGATTATATTTAAATTGTTATCATTATAAATGATGGTCTAAACAATAAAACACAGGTGTTTCAGTTTCATTGAGGAATTCTCTTAATTGAGGGATATAATTGTATCAGTTAAATATATACTAGCTGTATTTCGCCCAAGTAGGATTTTATATTCAAAATACAGAATTGTTACAACATCTTGTTGCAACATTTTAGAATTTATATAGTTGATCCGATCCAAATGATTCAGAAGAAGGATATATTGCAGATGAGGAAGAAACAATCGTCCCTGCATAGATGACGAATGTGAACAAATTCGAGTATTAGCTAACCCGCCCTTTATGACGGGATATTGACAAATAAACTTTTATGCAGTAATCACTTGAAACCATTTTAACGTTTTTCATTTTCTTTATACTCGAAAATTTATAATAAGTTTTTCTTGGGTGAGAGCTAAAAGGCCGAGGTACGTTTTCATTAGTTTTTATATGCTCTTTCGATCAAAGAAATTATGTAAACGAGGTGAGAATTAAAGCCTCATGCTTTGCAGCGAGATCCTGAACCACATATTACATACTATGTTGATTTTCATAGACTTTTTGTTCAACTATTTTCAACAATGTAAATTTAAATACACATAATTGAGAATAACTAAAAAACTTTAACACACAATATATAGAAAAGACAAAAGTTCCTTATAGAACACTTCCTTCTCAAAGAACAAACTGGTGGATCTCCACCTTTCATGTTAATCTGATCCAACGGTGTAGATATTTTCCCATTTTATTTTTAATATTTAGGTAAGGGTATTTTCGTAATTTCATGTCTATCTTATACGCTCGGAACTCAAACACACAGAGCATTCATTTCTCTCAACCGTTACACACACACACACACTCACACACAGTAACCACCCACCCCTAAATCACTCCCAAATCTAACCCTAATCGGTATTCATCAAAATTGATGGTTGAAAATGGACATACGAGACGAAATGAGTTTATCTAAAGATGATCCGTCTCCCAAATCATCTTCGTTGCGTGTTTTCGATCAAAATAAGCATCGGAATAAGCTACTAGGTATACATTTCTTTTATTCTTTGTTTATTTTACTTATTTTGGTGCTTAATTAAGAGTTTTTAGGTTTTGTTTTTTGATTATTTTATATTACAATTTGTGAATGCTTATTTGTTGATTATTTTGTTGCTTATTTTAGATTCAATCAATAGATGTTGCTTATTTAGGTTTTTAGGTTTTGTTTCTTATTTTCTTTTATTATCAGTTTGTTGTTTATTATTTGTTAATGATTTCGTTGAATAATTAGTGTTTAAGCAAATAGATGTTGCCTTTTCAGTAGCTTTTTGCTTGTTTTTTGCTTATTTAGGTTTAGCTTGTGATTCGTTTGCTTATTTGTTGCTTATTTAGGTTTTTTTAGGTTTAGCTTTTAGTGATGAATCACATGTGATTCGTTTTGTGTTATGTTGCTTATTTAGTAGCTTTTTGCTTATTTGCTTATTCAGTAGCTGTTTACTGATGTTTATTATATTTTTGTGTTAGGTGTTAAGGATAAGCCTCAGGTTGGTAGTCTCTCTCCTAGGAAGTGGCGTACAAGGGATATGATTGTTGCTGCTAAACATGGCGATAAAGTGCTTAATGTGCAGCCGGTGTCTGAATTCAATCCTACAACTGGTATACAAGTTTTGAAACCGTTGGTTAAGGATAAACCGTTGGTTTAGAAACCGTTGGTTGTCCAGGACAAGGTTAAGGATAAGGCTTCGGTTAAGAAACCGGCTGATGTTGTGGAGAAACCGGACAAGGTTAAGGATAAGGCGACGGTTAAGAAACCGGCTGATGTTGTGGAGAAACCGGTTACTGTTGTGGTTAAGGATAAGGCGACGGTTAAGAAACCGGCTGTTGTGGCGACGGTTAAGAAACCGGCTAATGTTGTGGAGAAACCGGCTGTATTGGTTAAGGAAAAGGATAAGGATAAGGCGCAAGTTTCGATTGTTAAGGAAAATGATGTTGTGCCTGATGTTGGTTTGGAGAAGGTTGTTTTAAATGATAAGGAGTTGTCGGATTTTGTTAGTAAGAAGAGAAGGCGTTGGACTGAGCTTCCAAAGTTAAATGTGTCGGTTGATGTGGCTGATAAGGAGTCTGATGTTGTGAATAATAAGGATAAGGAGTCGGATGTTGCTGATAAGGAGTCGGATATGGCTGATAAGGAGTTAGATGTTGATAAGGATAAGTTTGGTGCAAATGAGTTATTGTCAGATGTTGTTAGTAAGAAGAGAAGGCCTCAGACTGAGCTTCCAAAGGTAAATGCGCCGGCTGCTATGGTTGATAAGCCGCTTGTTGAGAAGTCGGTGGTCAAGCTGTCAAGCCCGTTGTCAAGCCCGCTCTCAAGCCTGCTATCAAGGGTAATGAGAGTAAAAACTTGAAGAGTAAGTCTGGTAAGAAGAGAAAGATGAAGAATTCTTCTGATTCTTTGTCTTCGTCTGTTGATGAAAAGGAATTGAGGCATCTTCTTAAAAAACTTAAAAATATTAAACAAGAAGACTCTGATGAGAGTGTGTCGGACAGAAAGATGAAATATAAGAAAAAAGAGAAAGAGTTGACGCCTAGTGAAGCGGCACATGAAGAGTATCTTAAGCATTATCCAACTCTTCGTGCTAGGGCGGTCCTTAAGTCTCTTTTTGCTGCTATTCGGGGATCCCAAGTGGATATGTGGAGCTTTTTGTCTGAAGTAGGTTTCAATTCGTTTCACAACCTTGCCATTGATGAAATACCGTCAAGGGTGGGAAGGTTTTGTGTTGCAAACTTTAATTCTTTCACTTACAAGTTGTCATTGGATTCTGGTGATTCAATTCATGTCACTCCTAGTAAAATCCATGATATTTTAGGTATCCCCGTGGGTGGTATTTCTTTATTTTCGTTAGAGGCGAGACCAGTGGAACATGAGTTTGTGAAGTCGTGGGTTGATCAGTTTTCCCCGAAACCATTGAAGAAAATCCGAGTTGGTGATATTGCTTCAAAATTGATCTTTGCTCACGAAGTTGACTTTCTTTTCAAAGTCAACTTTCTAACTTTGTTCACTAATACAATTGGTAGAGTTGCCGGTTTGAAGGGAGAAATCTGTTTGGATGTGGTCCGACGCTTGCGTGAAGATTCTGATATTTCTAAGATTGACTGGTGTGGTTACATCCATAGTTGCTTGGAAGATAGTGAAATCCCAAAAAAACGAACTGTGCAATATCTTGGACCATTTCTATTCCTCATTGTAAGTTTCTAATTTTTTTTTAAAATTTCATGCTTTTTGTATTTACACTTTTGTTTTTTCAGCTTTTGTATTTTGATTCTACAAAATTCGATGGATTTCCTGTTGTTCGAACTCGTCCAGCTATCAGAGCTTGGAATTCAACTTTGATGAGACAAAGAGAAAAGCTGGAACTTGATGCACATGTGCTGGGGATTCTAGAACTTCATGATGAATCGACTGGTGGTGGTTCTATTGTAACTTCAGAGAAAGAGGTTTAGTGTTTTTTTTCATTCTGTTGCTATTTAATCACATTAGAATCACATGTGATTCTTAAGGAATCACATGTGATTCTATGAAGAATCACATGTGATTTTTAAGTAATCCATATGATAAGCTATTTTTATGTTTCTAAGTTAATACAATCTGATTAACTGCAGAATTTGATTAAAAAAGCTGAAGAAAAGCTTTCTATTGTTTGTTCTGAAAGAGTTTTTCTGGAAGGGTGTCTTATGACGGCTAGTGAAAAATATCCTGGTGATAGAAAGTTTTTTGAAATTCATCAAAAGTATGCTGAAGTTTTTAAAAATCCAATTGAGTTTGGTTATCACGAAAGTAGTTTAGGAGATGATAGGAATGGTGATGATGATACTGGGAATGGTGATGATGACGATAGAAATGGTGATGATGATGCTGGGGTTGATGATGATGTGAATGAGGATGACTATGATAATGTGGATGGGAATGATTCGTCTGTTACTGACAAGGAGGTACGTGTTGAGGATGATGGAAATCGTGTTGTGGATGGAAATGGTGATGGGCAGGATGATAATGGAGGTTCAAAGAAGCAGGTTGAGTCAACAGAAAAACAATCAGTTGATCCTACTGATCCTACTGGAGAAGAAAATGTTTTTGAGGAAGAAAATGACATCACGTGTACCCCCGAGTCATACACTCAGTGGTTAGATGCAAATGCCGATTTTGTTTTAGAGGTGATTGACTGTGTAGTTGATGAATACTTATATGTAATACTCTAAACACGATTTATCTGTATATTTTTTTTTCTAAAATTTCTTTCTTTTTTTAATTAAATCTTGTTATTTTTTTAGGGTGATGCACTTGATGCCATTAATTTAGATATCGTGAGAATGGAAGAGTCAGATGCAGGCCCGGTTACTCCTGAGAGATTGGCAACACGTGTTTCAAAGTTAAGTCCTAGTCCTGAAAAACGAAGGGTGAAACCATCGTCGTACCTATTATCTCCCTATATGAACAAGACGACGAAGGTTCTACCAAAAATTACTAGGTTGGAGTTTATCGTCGGAAATAGTTTGTTCGCAATGAGGGGCGACAAGATGTAAGTTTATAATTTGATATATGTGATTCTGTTTGAATCACATGTGATTCTGTGATAATCATATCTGATTAGGTTCTGAATCACATGTGATTAGGTTTTGAATAACATGTGATTATGTTAGTTGTTAGTACTAACTATTTTTTATTTTTTGGTATAGTGAACATGTTTTTGAAACATCATTTGGGCTGGAAAAAGTTTTCGGAATTCGTTTGAATATGGAAACATTAGCACCTGGTTTATGGATTGACGCTAATGTGGTCGACTGTTGGGGTGAAGTTCTTAATTATGAAGAGCGTTTTAGAAAGGCTGGATCTCTATCTAGACATTTTTTCCCTACTGGCTGTATTGTAAGTGTCTTTAATTTATTTATTTTACTATATAATTTTTTTTATAACGATTATTTTATGTATGTGATTGTATATAGACGCTTTCTATGTTTGATGAGACCTATGCTACTGATGAAGAGAGATGGAAAAACTTTTTAGCACAAGTTTCTGCTCAGTTTAAGGATAATGTTAATGGCTTGGCTCTCAATGGCATTGATTTGGTAAAATTGCTTTTTTTAAATTATACTTATGCATTGTTTTTATATTTTTCATCATTTTAATTATGTTTTTTATTTTTTTAAAATCATGCCTTTTTTCCAATTTGCTTGTCTGGCTATTTTTATGTGGTCGTGTTCAGCTTAACCAAGACAACATCAATGACAATTCTAGATAACAGTAACTCTGGAGCAACATATGATTCAAAGTATAAACAAGCATGTGATCTTCTTGTAAGTATTTTACTTTATGTGATTTAATACATGATCATTTGTGATTGCCCCTGATCACATGTGATTTACCTAATTGAAATGTTCACAGAATTAAATGTTTCTATTTATTTTACCTTTTTCTATTTTTTATTATAGAAAAAGCTGTTTACTCGTCATCTGAAGTTGTATGGACACCAAAGACATTCAAAGATTGAAGGCGAAAATCCTTAAGCTGAAGTGGAAGACCAAGACAAATTTCAGAGACTGCGGTATCTTTACTATGCTTCATATGGAATCTTACAGTGGTCAAACTGCTTCAACTTGGGATTGTGGGCTTGTTTCTGAGTCAAAGTTGCAGTGTGACATGCTGAGGCGATTGAGATTCAAGTTTGCTACAAAGATTCTGTTACACGAGATTAATGTGCATGCCCCAAAGATGCTTGAATTAGCTAAAGAGTTTGATAAGCTTGATCCTCGTGAAAAGTTGTCCATAGTGGTTGAAGCTGTTAAGAATAGGGGTGAACGTGAACGCAGTTAAGTATCCAATGTAGAAGAATGTCTTTTTGTGAAGCTGAATATCTTTTGTGAAGTTGTTTAAAACCACCAGTTCAGTTTCGGTAGTTCAGTGGTAGTTTTTATGGTACTTCAACACATCCATATGGAACTTGTGTTTTGTGAATTGTAGTTCAGCTATCTATCTATACATGTTAGATTAGAAGCTAATTCGATGGTAGAACAATTCTAGTTTTTATGGCATTAGTAATATCAGTTTTAGTGTCTTTGGAATCTATGTTTTTTTTTTCAAGTATGTCTGGATGTCTGTATGAATCACATGTGATTATAAAAAAATTACAAGGGATATTGAAAAGGAATCACATGTGATTTTAAAAGATTCATATATACAAAACATTTGCAATTGCAATCTATATTTTATTGCTTTTTTTCAAGTATGTCTGGATGTCTTTATGAATCACATGAGATTTGCAAAAGAATTACAAGGATATTGAAAAGGAATCACAAGTAATTTTGAAAAGGAATCACATGTGATTAAGTAACTAACAAACAGTTTTTATTAAGTAGCTAAGAAACTTGACAAATGTTATCAGAATATTCAAGTAAAAAAAATTCAGTAACAAAAAAATGTTCAAACATCAATAATTGGTGTCAGCTTCTTCTTTTTCCTTGCCTTTGGATTCTTTGGACAAGTTATTTTGGTATGCTCGTTTGTCTTCTCCTGACAGTATCCACAAACCTTCATTGCTTTCGCTTTAACTTTAATTGCTTTTTCTCTTTCACTTTTCAAACGTTCTCCATTTTTTAAATGTTCTCCTTTGTTTACAGCCTTTGTTGGATTTTTTACATCAACTTGATTTGGTTTTGATATGGAAAAAATACCACCAATCACATCTCCTGTATTTCTTGAAGCGGGATTCGGCATATCAGCTTTCACTTCATCCAAGAGTATTTTTAATTTTTCTACATAAGTGCCCATCCTTCTTTCATCTTTGCTCAACAAGAATAAAGAATCGTCTACCAAAAAATTTGCCTCATTTGTAAGTCTTTCAATTGTTAAATTTTTTTCCCCATATCTGTTTCTTTGTCTTCTCAGGTCAGGTGGTATTATGTCCCTTGTCCAGCGCCTCAAAATGTATTGCTTTGGAATAACATTAATATCACGATTCTTGAACACACAGAATATGTGTCGACATAGAAACCCGTATCGGAGAAAATGTCTACAAGAACATACGACTGAACCATCTTCTATAATTCGTAGTACCTTTTTCAAAAATACAAGAAATAAGAATTTTTATAGAATGACATGAGATTAAAAACTAGGCATGTGAATCATGTAATTTATCTTAAAAATACTTGTTATTTCAACACAAATCACATATGATTTAAAAATAATCACATATTATTCTAAAGGAATCACATGTGATTCTAGAGGAATCACATGTGATTCTATAGTTAATCACATGAGGTTAGCTTATATAAATAGATGATCCATAATAGAATCATATGAGATTAACTCATGTGATTCAGTTTAAATCTCATGTGATTCAGTATGAATCTCATGTGATTCTGTTATGAAATCTCATGTGATTCTGTTTGAATCTCATGAGATTCAGTCTGAATAACATATAAAGACTTACCTTAAAGTCTCTCGCTGTTTCTGCAACAGTTCCAGATTTCTTCTCTTGTTCTTTTCCCTTTTTGGTATTAAGTGTTGTATTATTCTTTGGATTCTTGTCTCTAATAATGACAGTTTCACAACCTTCATTTATTTTTAAATCTTGTATCGTACAAGTCCAACAACCTTGGATTATTTCCGTTTGAACAAGCAAAAATATCGTCCTAGTATATACTCGTGCTGCATGAAGTTCAATTGGCAACTTTGTTTCAC
Source organism: Tanacetum coccineum (assembly GCA_026074375.1). Classification (NCBI taxonomy): domain Eukaryota; kingdom Viridiplantae; phylum Streptophyta; class Magnoliopsida; order Asterales; family Asteraceae; genus Tanacetum; species Tanacetum coccineum. Next base: position 34,179 of record BQNB010009409.1, on the reverse strand, counting down.
ATTTTGGAGCTGCTTCAATTGTTTTGAAGTCTAATGCCTCTTGTCTATACCTTTGCCTTTCCATTGCTGATTCATATGACATCATGAAACTAACAAGCGTTGCCCCAGGGCTTGTGAAACTTTTGAAGAACGAGTTTTCACTTTCAGACCTTGAAGTGGTCCTCATCAATCCAAATAATGGGGAGTCAACAAAATAAGCTGGAATCCAAATTTCTCGAATATTAAACATCTTTGTCATCCATTTGTGATTTTGCAAACCAAAATCTTCAATCAATTTTTCCCATTTTTCTTCAAACTTCAATGGTTCAATGAACATATTCCAAACGATCTTATGAAAACATTCTTTGAAATCTGTTTCATTGTATATTTGCTTACAAATCTGTTTCGGATAAATTATAGTAATTAGTTTAATCACAAGAGATACAAAGATGAATCACAAGAGAGACTATAAGGTAAGTCTTTATATGTTTGTAATAACCTTTTACATGAATCACATGAGATTTGTTGAAAATCTCATGTGACTCCTTTATATTCACATGTGATTCCTTTTCAATCTCATGTGATTCCGTTTAAATCATATGTGATTCTTCTGTACTCACAAGTAATAGATATGATTCAAAAAGAATCACATGAGATTCAAACTGAATCTCATGAGATTCAAACTGAATCTCATGTGATTCAGTTTGAATCTCATGTGATTCTGTTTGAATCACAAGTATTTGTTAAAAAATTATGTGAATAAAAATACCTTTGATGGAATTTTTTGCATAATATGCCACATGCAAAGTCTGTGTTTGGATTTAGTAAAAACGGCTTCGATAGCTCTTTTCATGGCTCCATCTTGATCTGTCACAATCATCGTTGGTTCTTTTAAGAAAGCGGTCATGAATGCTGTTAGCAGCCACGTGTATGATTTTGTATCTTCATGTAGAAGCATTCCGGAACCAAGTGTGACACACTTTCCGTGATTATCGATGCCAATGAATGGTACAAACTTCATGTTGTACCTATACAAAAATGATTAATATTCATGAATGTGCGACTATGAATCATATCAATTACTTGTAAGTATAGAAGAATCACATGTGATTCATCGTTAATCCCATGTGATTCTGTTTGAATCACATGTGTTTTTACTAAAATTAGAGTAATTATATAGGATAAAAGTGAACCACTTACTTGTTGCTGTTGAAGGTTGCATCAAAAGATACTATGTCTCCAAACTCCTTGTAATTGCATTTGGCAACTTCATCAGCCCAAAACATCGAGACTAACTCACTATTTTCTACCCTATACTGAAAGGTGGAGTTCGGCACATACGTTTTTCTGTTTTCCATTTTGTTTATGAGCATTTGTGCGTCACTTTCACCTATGAAAACATTTACATCCCTCTGATGATTCTTAAAATCATCAGTCGTCCCATGTACATATTCATAGCCTCCCTTCATGCTACTTAACAAATTGTGTGCACGTGTTGCACCAATTTTATTTGTTGCAGCTTTCACAACAAACATTTTTTCTGCTTGAGTCATCTTTCTTTGTTTCTTTATAAAATGTTTGTACTCTTTTGGTATCAGCATGTGATTGTGTTTGGGGCAAAATTGATCTAACTTGTATCTTCCAGAAACAATATCTAAAACTAATTTTATACGAGCTTTGCATCCTGTTATATGAGTTGTTGTATTTCTTTTTTGTTTCTCACTATATTCAGGATCAAGAGTGTCGACATTTATACCTTTTGGAACACCTTCTCTATTACACATGATGTACTTATGTTTAACCACTCCTGATTTTGTTAGCCTTTGCCCTGATTTCTTAACTTCAAAACCTCCCATTTCAGCGTATTTCGAATACATGTCAATAGCTTCATCTACTGTATCATACCAGGTCCCCTCAACTGGTATACGAATTCCTTCTACATGAGGTTCCCAATATATCGATCCACCAGGCGTTTCATTTTGCTCGTATAAAGTTGCTCTTGGTGTTTTCATACAATCTGTATATAAAAAAATTGAATCACATCAAATTAATTATCATGTAACCACTGAATCACATGCAATAACTAAAAAAAGAAAAAAAATTACATGTGATTTATCATGAATCACATGTGATTCATTACAAATCACATGAGATTCTTAAATGAAAATAAGTGTCTGATGTGGTTCAATTTATACTATTCTCTTTTTCTTACAACAAACATAAATACACAAAATCACAAGTCATTTTTAACTGTTGTACTATGTGGTTATTTTCAACACAGAACAATACTGAAAACATAATCACATGAGATTCATAATAAAAAAAATTTAGCGCAAAATTACATGTTATTTTACCTATAACTTCTTCTATAACAACATTTGGATTTGCAAATTCTTGTAAAACATCTTCTGTATCTGATTCGAGTTCATTATCCTTTTCAAAAACCTGTTTGTTCAGATCCATGTTCTCAACAACTTCCATAAAATTATTTAACTGATTTTCATTCATGTTCATATCCTGTTTGTTCAGATCCATGTTTAGATCCGGCAATTTAGATGATGGAGATGACCGGCGTTGGTTGTATATGTTTTCCGGTGAGGTTGTATATGATGGAGATGAAGCTGTGGTGGTTATTTGTTAGGGAGATGAAGAATTGGTGGTTTCCGGTTTGATTTTTATTAATGAGAAGAAGCAGTGGTGGTTTCCGGCGATGTTGTTAGTTTTCCGACGTGAATCAGGCGGTGTTTTTTATTATCCGGTGTGTGTTATTTGAGGAGAGAGAAAGTTAAAAATTAAATGTAGGGTGAGTTTGTATAATTTGTGAATTATATATGATGTTTAGAATTGATATTAACCATTAGATTGAAATGAGATCAATGGCCAAGATCTTCTTTTTTGTTCTTTGATTGGTATGTGTTTTTCATGGATCTCACCTCATATATATATATATATATATATTTATAATTGATATTTAAATATTCAAAGATTAATTCGAAATTAGAATTAGAGAATGATACTAGGAAAAAGAAAACTTATGACTCTCTAGAGCACAACAGTTCTTTCAACGGATAAAATAGTATGAAACAGCAACCTAATTATCAAATTGAATTGAACTAAGTATGATTTATAAGTCATAACCTTAATAAAAAGAGTCGAAAGAACATTATTTTCAACATACCTTATAATCAAAGTGATCAAATTTTTTTTACTCTAAGAATTGACTGATAGACTTATTGAACAAGTAATGGTTTAAGGAGCGTGTGAGTTATGATAAGGTTTATGAGTATTGTGGCGTCGGGATGCAATACTTAAAATGGTTTTTACTCTTAACTTGAAAACTTTTTGGGCTTCACTTTTGTATTTGTTTATATTCATTCTACTAGCAGGGTATTCGCGCGTTGCGGCGGCAGGTACCCTGTGATTAATCGGAGAAAAACACAAGGAAAATAACCCCAATCAGGCCCGGTTCACCCAGTTTTATAGGTTCTAACCGGTTTTCCCCGGTTAGTTTTCAGACGCCTTTTATTTGCTAGTCGGACCGGTGACCACTCATGTTCTCGGTTGAACCCGTTGTCCCAGTCCGGCTTTCAAAACTATATGTATTAGCATATAAATTGTATAAAGCTTTGTGTGTTTTATTAGTTTGTATAATGTGTATAATAACATGTACTTTTTATTTTAGGAGTGTTTTAAAAATTACATTAATTAGTAATAGGTGTTTTAAGAATAACATTAAATGTGTTGACCAGTCAATAACATTAAATGTGTTGACCAGTCAATAACCTTGATCAGGTCCGGTTCACCTATTTTTATAGTTTCTAATCGGTTCTCTCTGGTTCGTTTTCAGATGGCTTTTATTTGCTAGCCGAACTGGTGACCACTCTTGTTCTCGGTTGAACCCGTTAGCCCAGTTCGGCTTTCAAAACTATATGTATTAGCATATAAATTGTATAAAGCTTTGTGTGTTTTATTAGTGTGTACAATGTGTATAATAACATGTATTTTTCATTTTAGGGGGTGTTTTAAAAATTACAATTAATTAGTAATGGGCGTTTTAAGAATAACATTAAATGTGTTGACCAGTCAATAAGTATGTGTTGTGAATTAGTTAATTGTATATAGAGTTGAGTTATTTTGAGGACTTGTTTTCCCTCACATACTGAGGGATCAATCTGGACCGTAGATTACCTAAGATATGATCAAATAATAAAAAACACGGAAGGACCATTATTGCCGACCTTGTAAAAAAGACAAAGGGACTAAAAGTGTAAATATGTATCAAAACCCAATTCCCCTATCCCCACACAAAAAACACACACACCACACACATTCAATCTCTACATATCGAACCCTAACAAGAAATACAACAATCTGCGCAAATTAACCGTGCAAATCACGAAATAAACAAAAAAATGCGACAAGTAACTAGTATATCAACAGATCCTTGAAAAAAACGGTTCAAAACGAACTGATTCATAACGCCGATGATGGTACGCTTATACAGATCCATTAGTTTGTTGTAATTTAAGTATTATTGTGATATTCTTCTTATTTCTGAATTTTATTTATGCTTTTATGATATTTGTGGAATATGTTCATTGAACCATTGGAGTTTGAAGAGAAATGGGCTCAATTGATTGAAGATTTTGGTTTGCAAAGTCACAAATGGTTGAAAAAAATGTTTAATCTTCGAGAAATATGGATTCCAGCTTATTTTATTGACTCTCCATTATATGATTGATGAGGGACCACTTCAAGGTCCAGAAGTGAAAACTCATATCTCAAAAGTTTAAACAAGCCCTGGGGGTAACGCTTGTTATTTCAATGATGTCATATGAATCTCAATGGAAAGGTACAGGTATAGGGTCGAATAGTCATTAGACTCAAACAATTGATGCAAGCTCCAAAGTGTATTACACAATTAGAGAATATTGAACTTCAATGCAGCACGAGTATACACTAGGAACGTGTTTTTGAGATTGTTCAAAACTTAATTAAAGAAGGTTGTTAGGAATGTATGATTGCAAGGTTTAAATATATGAATAAGGTTGTGAAACTGTCATTATTAGAGACAAGAAGCCGAATGAAAATAAATCACTTTTTCACAAAAAAAGGAAAAAAAGGGAAAAGAACAAGAGAAGAAAACTGGAACAGTGGGAGAAACAGCGAAAGACTATAAGGTAAGTCTTTATTTGTTTTTAATAAAACTTTAAATGAATCTCATGAGATTTTCTATGGAATCTCAATTGATTCATATTGAATCTCAGGTGATTTCTATGGAATCTCAAATGATTCATGTGGAATCTCATGAGATTCATATTGAATCTCATGTGATTTATCTGGAATCTCATGTGATTCATATTGACCAATAACATGCCTATTTTCTAATCTGATGTAGTTCTAATAACATTCTTATTTTTGTGAGAAAGGTATTACGAAATATAGAAGATGGGTCGGTGGTATGTACTTGTCGAAATATTTCTCCGTATCGGGGTATTTATGTCCGACAATATATTTTTGTGTGTTCAAGAATCGTGAATTACTGTTATTCCAAAGAAAACATTTTTAGGCGCTGGACAAGGTACATAATTACCTCCCGAACTAAGAAGACAAAAAACAGATATGTTAAAAAAATTTAACAAATTGAAAGACTTACACAATGAGGCAAATTTTTTGGTGGAAGATACTTATATTCATGTTAACAAAGATGACGGAAAGATGGGCACCAATGAAGAAAAATTGAAAGGAAACTCTTGATGGAAGTGAAGCCGATATGCCGAACCCCCCTTCAAGAGATACAGGAGATGTAATTGGTGGTATTTTTTCAATAACAAAACCCGATCAAATTGGTGTGCAAAATCCAACAAAAGCTGTGAACAAAGGAGAACATTTGAAGAAAGGAGAACGTTTAAAGAGTGAACGAGAAAAGCACTACAGTTGCAAAAGAATAAAAAAGGCTTGTGGGTTTTGTGAAGAGAATGAACAAACGAAACATAACCAAAACAACTTGTCCACTGAATCCAAAGGCAAGGAAAAAAAGAAAGGCGACACCAGTCATCGTCGATGCTTGATAACTTTTTAGTTACTTGAATATTTTTAGTTATTGTTCAAATACTTTTGGAATCATATTTTAGTTACTTAAATATTTGAATAATTGTTCTTTACTTGATTTCTATGTTTACTTGTATATTCGTGATTGATCCAAACTGCTTGCAGCATAATCACATGCGATTCTCTATGAATCTCTTGTGTATCTAGAGGAATCTCTTGAGATTACTCAAATCACAAGGAATTTTGTTAGACATAATTTATTTACTTAAGTACTGTGATTTGATTTACTTTATTTTTTTAGTTATAAAAATCAATTGTAATTCCTCTAATCACAAGGGATTCTGTTAGACATGTTTAGTATTCTGTTAGACATGTTTATTTTTTATATAAGGCATAAGTAATAAGAATCACAGGGGATTCTGTTAGAATCCCTTGTGATTCAAGTTGAATCACAAGGGATTCTGTTAGAATATCATGTGATTCAAAAAATCATGAAATCAATAAAAACCCCCCCAAAAATGAGACTCAAAAGACACTAAAATGATTATACCAAAACTGATCAATACTACCATAAACTTTGTTTAAACATTGACAAAATATTCTACAGTAAGTGAAGTGCAGTAAAACAACCATCCTGCACTATCAAAATTAAACTATCATCTAATATCGAAGATTTGAGAACTACAATCCTCAAAGCACAACGATATAATCTGTTTAACCATGCAAAGGTTATAAACAACTTCACAAAAGATAGTCAGCTTCACAAAATTATATTCTTCTACGTTGGATGCTTAGTTTTTTTCACGTTCCTCCCTGTTCTTTAGTGCGTCAACCACTATGCACATCTTTTGAAAACCCACAATTTTATCAAATTCTTCAGCATATCTAATCATCTTTTGAGCATGCACATTAATCTCGTGTAGCAAAATCTTGGTTGCAAACTTGAATCTTAGTTGCCTAAGCATGTCACACTGCTGTTTAGACTCAGCAACAAGACCACAATCCCATGTTTTAGCAGTTTGACCCATGTAGGATTCCATATGTAGCATAGTGAAAATACCACAATCTTTCACATTTGCTTTAGTCTTCCACTTAAGCTTAGGGATCCTTGCCTTCAATCTTCCAATCTTTGAATGCCTTTCATGTCCATACAGCCTCAAATGACTAGCAGAACAACATTTTCTATACTAAAATAAAAAATAAAATAATAAAGATGAGACTACCAAAAATCTCTTGTGATTCAGTTGTGAATCTCATTGGATTCAAACGTTAGAATATCTGAGATTCTGTTGTGAATGTCATGTTGAATTCTGTGTGAATCTCAAGTGATCTGTATGTGAATCTCATGAGATCAGTTTAAAAGAAGATAAAATACTTACAAGAAGAGCGCTAGGTTTTTTATATTTTGAATCATAAGTTGCTCCAGAGTCCATGTTATCAAGTATAGTCATTGATGTTGTATTTGTAATGCTGAACACTACAACATAAAAATGTCCCGAGAAGCATATTGGAAAAAAGGTCTGATTTTAAAAAAATAAAAATTAGGATTGAGTAAAAATAAGAATTATGAATAAGTAAAATAAAAAACATATTTAAATGAAGTGTAAAATTTAGTTTGAATCTCATGTGATTCTGTTTGAATCTCATTATTAAAAAATAAAAATTATGAATAAGTAAAATTCAAAAAAGCAATTTTACCAAGTCAATGCCACTTAGAGCCAAGTCCTCGACATTATCCTTAAACTGGGCTGAAACTTCTGCTGCAAAACTTTTCCATTTATCTTCATCGGTAGACAAGGTCCCATCAAACATGGACATTGTCTGTATACAATAAGTAAAAGAATTGTTATAAAAGAATAAATAATAGTATAGTAATATACATAAAATTTTAAGACACTTTACAATGCAGTCCGTTGAAAAAAAATGCCTGGATAAAGATCTATCCTTTCTAAAACGTTCTTCATAGTTTAGGAATCTCACCACAATAAAATTCACACTACATTCGCGTTACATAATAAGCCCGGTTATAATGTTTCATGTTCTATCAATTCCATTATTTTTTCCTCACCAGATTAAAGTTGTTTCAAACACAGTTCCACTATACAAATAAGATATAATAATATTATGAATACATGCAAATTATTTGACGTATACTAACATAATCACATGAGCTTTAAAAACATCACATGAGATTCAAATTGAATCACATGATATTCTACACAGAATCACATGAAATTAAAAAAGAATCCCTTGTGATTCTTATTGAATGGTGCCTTATATAAAAAAATAAAAATGTAAACTTACATCTTGTCGTGCTGCATCGCGAACAAACTGGTTCCGATCATAAACTCAGTCCTATTAATTTTTGGTAAAACCTTTGTCTTTTTGTTCATATAAGGAGATAGGAGGTACGAAGACGGTTTCACCATTCGCTTATTAGGACTCGGGCTTGCTTTTGAATGACGTGTATTTAATCTTTTTGGAGTAACTGTGCCTTCATTATTTCTCCGCATATCTTCATCAATTGCATCTAAAGCCTCACCCTGAAAAAAAAAGATTTAATTAAAAAAAAGAAATCTAAGGGAAAAGAAATAAAGTGGGATAATGTTCAGAATATTACATATAGACATTCAGCAACTACACAGTCAATCATCTCTATAACAAAATCTGAGTTTGCATCTAACCACTGAGTGTAAGACTCAGGTGTACACGTGATGTAATCAAATTCTTCCTCAACAACATTTTCTTTTGTCGTTGCATCAACTTGCTTCTCAATAGACTTACAACTATTAAGATTTCCATCCCCATGGTCAATTCCATCCACATCATCCCCATTACCATCGTCATCCCCATTACTAGCGTCATCCCCATTTCCCATCTCCATCACCCCCAACATCATCATCCACATTCCCATCATCATATCCAGAACCCGCATTGTCATCATCTCGATTTACATCGCTATCACCCCTAACATCATCATCCCTATTACCATCGTCATCTCCATCGCCATCACCCCCAACATCATCATCCCCATTCACATCAGCATCATCATTGAATGACATATGTTCTTTGAAAAGTTGGAAATACTTTTCATAAAGTTTAACAAACATTCCATCACGAGGATAAACTAAGCTATCTTTCATCAATAAATCTTCTAGAAAAACTCTTTCAGAACAAATTGTAGCCAGCTTTTCTTCAGCTTTTTAAAACAAAACCTGCAGTTGATCAAATTCAGTACTATAGTTAATCACATGAGGTTAGATTATATAAACAAATGATCCATAATAGAATCATAGAATATCATGTGATTCATTATAAATCTCATGTGATTCATCATAAATCTCTTTTGATTCTGTTTTGAATCTCATGTAATTCAGATTGAATCTCATGAGACTCAGTTTGAATCTCATGTGATTCTGTTTTGAATCTCATGTGATTCTGTTTTGAATCTCATGTGATTCTGTTTTGAATCTCATGTGATTCAGTTGAAATCACATGAGACTCAGTTTGAATCTCATGTGATTCAGTTTGAATCTCATGTAATTCAGTTTAAATGATGTGTAAATCACTTAGACTAACAAATTAAACAAACCTCTTTCTCAGAATTTTCAAATGAAGAACCCATAGTAAAACCTTCAGTATCATGAAGCTCAGATTCAGTCCATTCACTATGAAGTTCTAAACAACCAATCACATGTTCTTTTGTTTCTAGATTCTGTCTTTGTCTCATTAAAGTTGTAGTCTAGCCTTTGATAGTTGGGCGAGTATGAACGACAGGAAACCTATCAAACTTTGTAGAATCTAAATACAAAAGCTGGAGAAACAAAAATGTAAATAGACAAACACGAATAAATAATTTAAACTTGGATGAATTCAGAAACTTACAATAAGGAATGTAAATGGACCCAAGTATTGCAAACTTCTTTTTTATGGGATTTTACTACCTTCAAGGCAACTGTAAATATAGCTACACCAATCGATTTCAGAGATAACAGTATCCTCACGCAAACGTCAATCCACATCAAGACAAATCTGTCCCTTCAAACCAATAACTTTACCCATTGTATTAGTAAACCAGGTAAGAAAGTTGACTTTGAATAGAAAGTTAACCTGGTGAGCAGAAATGACCTTGGAAGCGACATTATTTAATCGAATATCCTTTAATGACTTAGGGTAGAATTGATTAACCCACATCCTCACAAACTCATGCTCAATTGGTCTGACATCTAACAAAAATAAGGAAATACCACCAATTGGGATACCTAACATATCATTGATTTTCGATGGAGTGACTTCGACATAATCACCAGTTTCAAAAGTCACCCTGTAAGTTTCTGAGTCAAACTTTGACAAAGCATACCTTCCTAACCTCGACGGTAAATTATCAATCGAAACATTATAAAAAGAACTAAACCCTATTCCCTGAAGAAAACTCCACATGTCAACTCTAGCTTTACGAATAGCAGAAAAAAGAGAATTAGAAGTTGTTCTTGCACGGATAGTTGGAAACTCACGAAGATACTCTTCATGTGCTGCTTCTTCAGGCGTCAACTGCTTTTCCTTTTTCTTACCTTTCTTATTTGACTTCAGGCCACTTTCTTCATTAGAATGCTTTTCCTTTTTCTTACCTTTCTTATTAGACTTCAGGCCACTTTCTGATGAAGAATCTTCTTCCTTTATCTTTTTGAATTTTCTAAGCATTCGCCTCAGCTTCTCTTCATCAACAGAATCTGAATCAGAATCCCAACCACCCTTTTTTTCTCTTAACCTCAGCCTTAATCTTCCTTTTTTTGGCTTTCGATCACTAACTTCATCAGACGAAGAATCAGAATCAACTTCAGGTTTCTTTTTACTATGATCTTCTTCATCAACTGAATCTGAATCAGAATCCGAACCACCCTTCCTTTTTCTCTTCACCTCAGCCTTAATCTTCCTTTTTTGGCTTTCGATCACTAACTTCATCAGACGAAGAATCATAATCAACTTCAGGTTTCTTTTTACTATGATCTTCCTTGGATAAAATCCTTTTACGCTTAACATCTTCATACACAGAAGCTTTCGCCTTAACTTCAGGCTTAGACCTTAAAACAGGGACTTCTGAATGTACCTTATGCTTGTCCTTAGGAATATCAGCCTTATCCTTCTTCTTCGGAAGCTCAAACGAAGCATTACCCTTTGGCTTGTCTTTCGAAACAACATTCAATACCTTGTCCTTTTGAAACAAAGCCTGTAGTTGATCAAATTCAGTACTATAGTTAATCAAATGAGGTTAGCTTATATAAATAAATGATCCATAATAGAATCATATGAGATTAACTAAAATCAAATGAGACTACATAAAAATCACATGTGATTCTGCATAAAAATCACATGTGATTCTGCTTTGAATCTCATGTGATTCTGCTTTAAATCTCATGTGATTCAGTTTGAATCTCATGTGATTCTGTTTGAATCTCATGTGATTCAGTTTGAATCTCATGTGATTCAGTTTGAATCTCATGTGATTCTGTTTTGAATCTCATGTGATTCAGTTTGAATCTCATGTGATTCATTTTAAATGAAGTGTAAAATCACTTGGAATAACAAATTAAACGAACCTCTTTCTCGGAATTTTCTTTTCTCATGTCCTTACTCACAACAACAGATTAAGCATTACCCTTTGGTTTGTCTTTCGGAATATTACTTTTACCAACAGACGACGCCTTATTATTTGGCTTATACTTTGGAAGCATAGTCTTACGCCTTTCCTTAACAACATCCGGCGCAGAATTCTTACCATCCCCAGCCGGCTTATTCTTCGCAACAGCCAACACACTCTCCTTGACCACCTTAGCCGGATCATATTGGACATTAATCTTGTCCTTAGCCATATCAACCTTGTCTGCAACTACATTAATCGCCTTATCTGCAACTACATTAGACGGTTTAACGACATCAACCTTATGCTTATCACTCTCAATAACATCAGCCGCTTTATCACTCTCCTTTGGATTATCCAACACCTTAGAATTCTTCTCAGTCTTATGCTTATCCTTCACAACAGCCGGCTTTTCCTTCACAACAGCCGGCTTTTCTTCACAACAGTCGGCTTTTCCTTCACAACAGCCGGCTTTTCCTTCACAACATCCGGCTTTTCCTTCACAACAGCCGGCTTACCAATTGACTTTTCAATAACAACAGGCGCTGTATCACTCTCTTTTACAACATGACCAGTGACCGGATTATATTGAGATACCGGCTGTGGGCTAAGAACTATATCACCAGATTGATTTGACACCCTTTCACTCATCGGAACCCACCTACTCTTATGAGAATCACTTTTACCGATAACCTTAGATTTCATAGGAGAAACTCGACCAATACGTCCCTTAACACCTAACATGAAACAAAAAATATAAAAAACCATTAGTAAACAAAAAAAACAGGACCACTACTTGTTATCCAAATCAGCAATAATTGAAAAGAATCCAAAATAAGTAAACTAAAAACCTAAAAACCTAAAAAACTGAATAAGCACAAAATAAGCAACAAACACTGATAATAAACCTAAATCAAATCACTGATAATAGAACCTAAACAAGGTGGAATATAGCAGACACAATAAGCAAATAAACAATACTGAGTAAAAACAAAAAATATGAGGATGATTCAAACAAATGCATACAGTATCAGGTTTTGAGGCTTTATTTTGACTCACAACTACTTTAGACCACAAAATAAGCATTCAAAATATATGGCATATAAAAGAAAGTTATACAAGTATGCAAGGTTTTTTGAGGCTTATTTTGCCAGAATCCGGGAAACGAAGACGGTTTTAGTCGACTTATCTCCCTTAAATGCTTTTTATCTCGTCTCTAATGGTCATTGATTGTTACATGTACTTTTGATTAAAAATCATATTTTCACTAAGGGCTTGCCTTCGGCTTTGTTTGAGGAGTTTCATACCAGTCTAAGCGTTCGGTGTCCTCCCGCTCAAACTATGGAGGAGTGTTAGTCGGTATTATATTTGTATTGGACTCAAGCCCGAGGTCTAGATTATTCTTTATATCACTATATATGTACCAAACATTATTATGAATGATATACACATTAATCCCTACGTACAAGTAGTGCTCCTTTTTAAGGGCAAAGTAACACACACCCAACAATATACATGTAAATCTCCCTATACGGGTGCTGACACGATTACAAAATCTCACTTTCAACCTTGACTAGACTTGAAACCACAAATACCTAGTTGGGGATGAGAAAAGTTCCATAAGGAACACTTCCTAACAAAAGAACAAACCGCTCAATCTGAGCCCTTGATCTAAATCCATTCCAACGGTCTACATTCATCACTTATTATTCACTTAGGGACATTTTTGTAATTTCACTCACCCCTAACCACCCACCCCCAAAACACACTCCGGTGATTCATTTCATTTCTTACACACACACACTAACCGCTATCACCCACCCCCAAATCAAACCCTAACTGATTTCAAATCAAACCCTAATTGATTTTAATCAAAATTTATGACAATCAATGGACATTAGAGACGAGATAAAAGCATTTAAGGGAGATAAGTCGACCAAATCGTCTTCGTTGCCGGATTCTGGTCAAAATAAGCCTCAAAACCTTGATACTGGTATACTTTCTTTTGTTGCTTATTTTTTGTATGCTTATTTTGTGTCTTAGTAGTTGGACAATATATATTTCTTATTTAGGTTTTTAGTGTGTTGCTTATTGTTAAATAAGCCTCAATCGTCTTCTGGTATACATTTGTTTGTATCTTTATTTATTATTGTTTTTAATCAGTTTGTTTTGCTTATTTTGTGCTTATTCACCTTTTTAGGTTTATTATCAGTGTTTGTTGCTTATTTTGTGCTTATTCAGTTTTTTAGGTTTTTAGGTTTTTAGTTTGCTTATTTTGGATTCTTTTCAATCATTACTGATTTGGATAACAAGTAGTGGTCATTCAATAGCTTTTGCTTATTTTGTGCTTATTCAATAGCTTTTGCTTATTTTTGTGATTTCAGTGTTGGTATGAATCATCTGATGTTTTTATATAAATTTTTGTTTGATGTTAGGTGTTAAGGTGATTGATTGTGTTTCTCCTATTAAATCGAAATTGAATGTTACTGGTAAAAGTAATTCTCCTAAGAGTAGGTGGCTTCCGATGAGTGAAAGGGTTTTTAGTCCACAACCGGTGACTCAATATAATCCTATAACTGGTAAAGTTAGAAAGGAGTGTGAAAAGGCGGGTTGTGAAGGGAAATTCTGTTGTTAGTAAGAGTAAGGTTGGTAAGAGTACGGT
>BQNB010009409.1:0-17066 GCA_026074375.1 Tanacetum coccineum | reverse complement strand
TTCCAACTCGGATATCCACTAAAAAAAACTAACTAAAAAGTCAACCTTGGTAAACTTGATCCCTCTTCCATACATTAAATCATCATCAACATCAACAGGTCCTCTAGTCAACCTGCTGAATCATCATCATCATCATCAACAAAAGATTTATCAATTCATTCATCAGCCACCGTATCAGGCGAACCCAAGCACTCTCTCGACGTCAACAGAGACGCCGGAAACAACATCTTCAATCACCACACAAACACAATCTTCATCTTCAATCATATAACACTTGTTCTTTAAGATTTTCATTTTTATCAAATTCTTTTTCTTTTACCCTACCCTAATAAGTTAGTCATTGTCCCTAGATCCCCTTTCGTCACTCCTACACTCTGATTCATTCACTGCAAATGACGATGGATCCACCAACCCGTACTCGACCCGACCCCGTAACTGAGAAGGAATTAAAAGATTGGCATTTGAGCTCTTTCAATGTCGACAACGTGAAATTCGCTGTCAATGCATCTATTGCTGCTCGCAAATTAAAAGATTGGCATTTGAGCTCTTTCAGTGCGGCTGCCAAGAATTCAGATGGGGATAAAAAGGAAACAAATAGCAGGTGGAGAAAGATGTCTAGTTTATGGAGTTATAAGCACAAACCTAATGACAAAAAGAACGGAGATCATATTCATGAAAACGGGTCTTATTGAATCGAAGCGATGAGATGAATGGAGTTGAAAGAAGGAATTCAAGTGCTTATCAAGTTAGAAACAGTAAATACTTGCCACGGGGACTTTTTTTTATTATTATATTTGGAATATTAAATAAAAATAAATAATGACGTGGAAATATAGCCGGTAATATTGGTGATATTGACACATAACTTACAAGTACGTTGGTGTAGACAGCATGAAAATTAGTTCGTTGGTCAAGTCGGGACAATTTTGAGACTTCGTTGGTATTTTATGACATTAACCCTTTAACTTAATTTGTTTAAAATAACACAAGAAAGATTGAGTAATCATATGTTTTAACTACTAGATGCAGGGTTGCGCAAAGTTAATCGAAAACCGAGCCGAACCTCGGAGTCGGTTCAATCAAAATCGAACCGACCTTATTCGGTTCGGTTTCCGGTTTTATATATTTATGGTTTTCGGTTTAAGTTTGGCTTAGCTTGGGTCAAAACCGAGAAAAACACACCTAAACTATCTAAACCGAACCGAACCGGTTCGGTTTGGCTCTGTTCGGTTCTCGGTTAATTTTTTCCTCAAAATCAATTTTCGATTCGGATTTTGCCAGTTTGGTTCGGTTCGGTTTTGACCCGATGCCCAACCCTAACTAGATGTACTGCGTAGCAAATAAAGAGCAACAACACCTTCGTAAGTAGCAAACTTAGGGTGCGTTTGGTATGCATTTTTGAATTACAATCGGTATAATAATGATAATAGGGTGAAATGAAAGTAATAATATCATATCTAATATTGCTGTTTGGTTTGGTATTTATGTCTTGAAATGAAAGTAATAAGGTGCCTATGACCGTAGAGCTTCTTTTATAGTAATTTTTGTTGTCACTTCAACATTTTTTCTTTATAACTTAGAACGTATAATTTTAAAAAATAAGCTCTTTCTACTCGAGTAAGGATCCGATGAGAAGAATAATAAAAATAAGAAGGGTGAGAAGTAATTCTAATTACACATTTTAAATTAGGAGGGAAATTTTGAGTAAAGATGTATCCACTTTTATAGGTGCATCTGAATTATGTTTTTGCAATTTTTTCTCATCTTTCTCATTCCTTTCTACTATTCAAATTATAGGACGCCTCCTGATACAAATTAATTATACATATATATATAATAATTGCTTAATACATATATAGTATATAACTAAAATAATCAAATAATAAGAAGAGTAAGTATTCCAAAAGGTGCTACAGAAATTTACTTTTAACCAAAGTAAAATTCAAAACATTCCCGAGTCGTGGTCCCAACAAGGCGTGAATTAAAAATCGTAATTAAGTTTGTAATCGCGTGATTTGAATGATCAAATCTTGATTTGGATTCTATTTCTACAAATAACATGCAAAAACAAGTAAAGGCAAGCTAAAAACGAAAGCAATTAAGGCAAACACGAATTAAGCACAAAAACTTTAACGGGAATCTAAAACCGAGCCTTAAAAACCTAAATTATAAAATTTTAACCCTAACAATGTAAATATATTTTTAAAAGTCCTAAATGATTAAAAATAATTTTAGAAAAAAGAATTATATTTTTTTGACTTTTATTTTATTTATTATGAATTAAAAACTGATTTAATCTAAAAATATTATAAAAAATATTAAACTAATTTAGATAAATCTGAAAAAAAATCAAGAAAAGTGCTTTGAATAGTTAAAAACTTAGGAAAAATAAAATGAGTCTACTAGCTTATAAAATAAGCTGGAAATAAGCCAAAAAGGGCTGATGGCTTATAAGGGAAAAACTCCCTTAAATACCAACTGGCCCAATGATCTAACGAAAAAGACCCAAGGGCGCAGATGGTATTGTGTGGGAGTGTTAAGGTGTTGGCTATGAGAAGGGAGAGGTGAGAAGGGAGAGGTCACAGGTTTGAACCTTGTGGCTTCCCTTTTTGAAAAACCCTTTTTTTTTATTTTTTAAAAAGCTAAAATATAAGCAAAAATAACAAACTTTAAAAAATGAGCTTTTTACAAAACCTAAGAATAAGCTAGAAATAAGCAAACTTAAAATGACAGTTTTGTAAAAACTACTAGTTAAGACTGTCAAGTCTTATATTAAGACTGTTTGGCTTATTTGGACACAATAAGCAAATGGAAAACTAAATAAGCTGAAAATAGATAATTAGCTAGAACTAATAAGCACATTGGACTAAAAATGAGCAGACAAAATAAGCTAAAAAGCTCTTAAAATCAGTTTGACACAAAAGGGGCTTTTAAGAGACTTTTGACAGTTTTTAAACAAAGATAAAAGCATAATAAGCTAAAGTAAAAAGCTAAAAACTTGAAAGCAGATAGAGACTAAGACTCAATAAGCACTTTGGAACAAGAAATAAGCAAAGACAAGTGAGTGAAAAGCAACAATTAACATAAAGATAACAGACTCTAAAGGCTTTTTACAAAACTAAAACCATTATTTTAAGCTAAGCATTATGACTAAATAAGCACTTAGAAAGGCTAAAAAAGCAAAAACAGAACAAGTCTAAGACCCAATAAGCACTAATGAGCAGGAATTAAGTAAATAAGTACAAGCTAAAAGCTAGAAAAAGAAAAGAGAAAAGAAATAGTTTTAACTATGCTTTTGGATTCTAAAAGACAAATAAGCTACTTGCAGGCTTAATAATAAGCTAGCAAATGAAGTTTAAATTCTGAATTAAGCTTAAACAGATTAAGAAGGTATCCCAATAAGCATGTGCAAGCAAATTCAGAACCTAAAACAACCTATTACTAGCTTAAAATTAAGATCAAAAACAGGCTTAACTAAATACTAGGAAAATAGGACAGATTTTGTCAAAACCACAAGTGACAATTGCAGGCCTTAAACTCTATCAATCTTATGCATATTTAACCTTAATAGAGCAAAATTTAACCCTTAAAAGCAACTTATAAGCAAATTCTCAATATAAGCAGTTTGAGAAAGTAACAACACCACAGATTCTAAGATTTAGAAGATAAGACCTTAAGACTAAAATGTAAATCATAAAAACTTATTAAAACAGATTAGAAGACCTAAATAGTGCTTAATAAACTTGGCTAAAATGCCAAAACAAGCTCAAGCAGTGGTAACCATAGCTACTACTGCTTGTGCCAAACACCCCTTTAAAAACATGAATTCCTGATTCAAGCTTAAATCAGATCTTAAAAGTCCTCAAATGATGAAAACAGATTAAAATCTAAGTTTATTAAAGTCTAATAAGCAATAACCTCTAAGAAATAAGCTCTAGTTAATAAGCTAAGACAATAAGCTATATTAACTAAAAGTAGGCAGATTTTATCAAAACTAACTCTAAACTATTTCAAGCTAACAACTAATCATATTAAGCTAACTTTAGATAAAAAAAACACAAATAAGCAACAAAGATAAGCATATAAACAATGATAAGCAGAAATAAGCAAAAACAGAAAATGAGCTAAAATGAGCAACGTGAAAACTTACAAAGTCCTTTGCTTAAACAAGGATATCAACATGCTCTATGAGCTTATCTACAAGCTCTAGCTTGTTAAAAACAAGCTAGTATTTTCCATAAGCCCATCCCTTTCTGGCTTATCTTCCAAAGTAAGGTGAGGTATTTTAGGGGTGGTTTTTCCTTGTGAGAACAGCTTAAACTTTATAAGCTATGAAGAAGCTTATATAGTTTAAGTAAAACAACTTATAATAAGGAGTACTAGAGATTATAAGAGCTTATCAAACCAGTTTTAAACACATGATTTAACATAGAAACCTCAAACTTCCATTAAACTTTTATAAAACAGTACAAGACTTGAAAATAAATTACAATAAGCTGAAATAAATTAATATAAGCTTAAAATACAAGGAAAAAATAGATTCCCTAAATTCTGCCCTAATGGCCACTATTTATAGACGAATGAGAAGGTCCTAAGTATTGGCATTGTGTTTCTTCTGTGAGAGGGAAAGAGAGTGCTCCCCACGCCTTCAATTCTGAGCCCTTGATTCTTCTTGTTGTGTTTCTTTGACTTTGATCATAACCTTTGATTTGATTCTGTCCAATCAGCTTCCATGGGATTGCCAAGGTGTCTTGTCATCTTGCTGGGGGTGGGGTTTGAGTGGGTTTTTTTGTCGGGTTGCAGGGTTTATTGGAGGGGAAAATTAATAGTAGTATTGGCAGGTTTTTTGGATTTTGTAAAAGGTTAACGGGTGTTAGGGGTTGGGGACTAACGGTGTGAAGGTTTGGGAGTAGGGGTGAAAAGGTGTAAGGACTAACTGTGTAATTAGAAAGGGACTAGTAGTGTAATAGGGTTAACGGGTGTTAAGGTTTAAACATGGGTATGGGCCTTTGTTGGGCCGGTTTGGATTTAGGAAATGGATTTTGGACTTTGATTAGATCTAGGCTTATTTAAAAAAGGCTTTTGTATAATTCACTTCAATGTGGGCTGACCCGGCCCATCAAATGGGTGCGGGTTGGTCCGTTTAAGATGCACACGTCTTTGGCTTTGACTTTTCACGCTCATTCCAATCCCGTGCTCGGTTTTGTTGGTTTTGGCTTCGTTTTTGTCTTTTAGTGGATATCCGTTACCTGCACAGTATACAAAGCAAAACAAACATATATTTGGCATTTTATGTCCGTTTTTGGTCATTATTGGTCTTTTTAGTTCGCTTTATTAGGTCAAAGGTATGTGTAATTAAGCACATACCAAAATCTCCCATACTAAACTATTGTCGTGTCCTCACGCAATGCTATAAGTAAATACTTTAGAAAACTAAGAGTCTTAATTCCCCATGACTAATTACCTCGAAAAGTAGCTAAGTGTTCATCATAAGGAATTAAGAACTCAATAGCTTTGAAAAGCCCTATTTTGACCATTTTACAAATCTAAACTAATTACCAGACATATTTTTTTTATATTTTTCCTTTTTCTTTTTCTAACTAGAATGTCTAGACTTTCGTTATTTTCATAACCTTTAGGGTCATAGAACAAGAAGCACTTCAATCCTAAAATGCCCAAAAAAGATAAATTCGTCGTTCCCGATTTTTCACTTGTCCCAAACCAAGCTTAAAAATGAAATCACCATTAAATATAAGTTAAGATGCTAACACTACTCATACTTTTAACTTGTGAACTTTTCACTCCCGATAATTATTATATCTTAGGTGAATGTGCTAATTTTGAATTTCAACCATGGATCAATCTTTTTAATAAAATTGCAATATTTCTTCACGTTCCACCCAAGAATTATGATTTTGAAGGCGAGATCATTCCATGTAGCGACTTTCTTCTCGGCACATCCCAGCCGAGACCGGCTTAGGTGACCAGGCTTTTGACACCCCACAGAGAATAGTATCGAAACTCACGGACCTTCTGTTTCAAAAACTCTTAGGCTTCCCGTTAAATAAACAATTTATTTAGAAAAACCACAACTTGAAACGAAATAGTCTTAGTTCAAAAGTATATTTAAATTTAAGAAAAAAAGATTTTCCCTATATTCAATCGCATACATTACACTTAACATTAATATTATTATACTTATAACCTCCACCCTTTAAACGAACTGTCACATCGGTATGCGAGCCGACCATGATCCAGTTGTCTTATTTCGGCTTCGGAAATCCTCGACCTTTTTGAAGGCTGCAACATCGGTTGTGAGCCGGCAAGATGCAGCAAACTTTTATCAGTCTCGGATTATTATTCTTACTATGGGCCTTCTTTTGAAGACTGCCACATCGGTTGTGAGCCGGCAAGAGGCAGTAAACTTTTATTAGCCCACAGTTTTTATTATTATTATTATTACCTCATTTTTTTAACACTTTATATTACCACGATATAGAGAAAATTTCTTTTTAGAAAATTTAAGTATAAATTTGAACTAAGACTAAATAAATTATTGTTATCGACTACATTAAAAAAATCGTTGATTTAAGTTTAATTTTTGAAAATAGCACTTATTATTAGTCCGGTTAGAAGCTTTGGGGAGGAAAAGCCACAAATTACACTTATGAGCTCTTAAGATTTCCAACTAATCCTTGCTTAGCATCTAACTCATAATTAACTCTATCATTTCTCGTTCTTCGCAAATTTAAAATCTTTAATAAAAAGATCTGCGAATGCTTAGTCAAATAAACTAGCTTAGACAAGTTTATAACGGTTAAAGGACAAAGCTAAGAGCTCAATACGCTCGATCGAGTCAAAATTTATTCTTATTCTACCCAGCCAGAAAGTCAAACATTTTGACAAAACACTTATTTTATTTTTGAAAATTTTGAAATTTTTTCATTTTTTTGGTATTTTAGTGGAAAAAACGGGATTACGTGAAAACAACGACTACATGCACAATCAAATCGATAGATCCCCCTCATACTAGAACTGAACATTGTCCTCAATGTTTTAAGAAGGGTCTCTACGTAAATCTAAAGCCGTTTATTAAGTATGCTCAAAGATAAACGTTAGTCGATAAGATTTAGGATATTGGATTCCCATAATCATGCTAAAGATTGAAGCTCGAGTGAACGAAGGACAAAACCATGAGCACGAGAGTCTTCATAATCCGGGGCAATCCTGGACATACAACACAAACCACGAAACACGAGAAAGGAAGAGGCGAACCTCCTCACGTCACACTTATTCATTACTACTATTATAATTATATTAGGATAAGCATGGGTTGCCACCCACGAAGCGCTTATTTTTGTTAACCGAGTCTTGAGCCTGACTCGATCCCCCATACTTGAGCTGGTCAAGGAGGATAGAAATGGAGAAATGGAACATCCAAGATAGGAATGTCCTCTTCACAGATCATCATCGGGCTTTCAGAAAAATCATAAATGATCTGGAAAGCTTTAAAGCCCCGATGAGATAAGAAGTGAGGAGATTTCTCTTTTTTTGAAGTGAGAATTCCAGGATTGAAAAGTTTGTCCTCATTTTCGGATGAAAATGGAAGCAAAGTGTCAAACACTGGATAAAGGGTGGGATGGGTGGGTAAAACATTAGGCACATGAACATAAAGTTCTCTTGTCGAATTATCAGAAATATCATCCACCACTTTTGTAGTCAAAACTCCCGTATCGGGCTCAATATCAAAGTAAACATCATCATCTGGAGGTTTTTCAGGAGGACGAGGAGATGATGGAAAATCAAAGTGAAATGATTCATACTCAGGAAGGAAAATAGAATCATCGTTAAGTAATTCTTCAAGAAAAAGAACGTCCCCCTCTGAGTCATAGTCGTCATTCTCAATACCCGGTGGTATCGAGTCATCCGGAGCAAGAAATATATCGATCTCCTCCATAAGAGAGTCACTATCCTCGACGGGGATAGGAGATGGGGAAAAAGATTCGATAGTATCATCAGGAATCTCATAATTAAGTTCTTCCGGAGTGTGAGGAGATGAATTATCATTCAACAATTTTTCAATTAGACGAATATCTTCTTTTGGATCAAAATCGGCTTCAACAATTCCCGGTGGAATTGGATCGATAGGAGCGAGTTTACCGACGAACTCCTCGATAAGAAAAATTATCGAATTAGCACGATTAAGCAAAGATTGTACTGAATCGGGTATGGCATCTAAGTGATCAATTTCTTTTCCCGGTGGAATTGAAATGATATCATCTAAACCCTCATTCTTAGAAGAAGAATCATCACAAATGGGCATATCACACTCACTTTCGTAATCGGATAAATCCTCGGACTCACTTGGGGTTAGGTTAAGGTCCTTAACACTAGACTCATTTTCTTCGTCCGATTCCGTTTCCGGAATAGTGTTAAGATGCTCATCCTCCATTATGAGAGAGTCCGTAATCGGTAAGTCGGGTGCGATTGCAACTGACAGAGGAAGTTCAGAAATAATATCTCTCAAAGGAATAGAACATTCCTCGTCATCGTCATCATCGTCATCATAGTAAATGGGAGGCTTCCAATATTGAGAACTAACTTTAGCTGCCTGCTCTTCTGCAACATTCTTTTCTTCCTGCTTTTCTTGAACGTTTTTATCTAACTTTTCACAAAGAGCTTGCAAAGCTTGATGAAGTTTCTCTTCAAGAAGCAATTCCGCCATAGGAGTTTGATGAGTGACGGAATATTGCGGGGGTTGATATTGGTCAAAACTGGAAGAATTAAAATTATAGCAAAGATTAGGATCATAATAATTTTGATTCATCGGTTGACACTGATAACTCTCATGAGGACCCCCGCAATTTTCACAACAAAGAATTTGTTGTTGAAAATTAGGTGAATTTTATGGAAAAGTATCATCAAAGTTTTGATTGTAGCAAGGTTCCGGCTCATAGAATATCAATTGTTGACATTGAAAAGTCTCATGAGGACCCCCACAGCGAGTATAACATAGATATTATTGTGGAAAACTTGGTGAAGTTTGTGGAAAATTATTGTCAAAGTTTTGATTGTAATACGGGTCTGGATTATAGATAAACGGAATTTGTGATGGATCACCATTTGAATCAAAGGAGTGAGTTTGGGGTTGTGGAGGGTGGTCAGAAGAATTTGGAAGATCATCAAAAGAGTTTGTAATTAGACCATCAATGAATGCATTTCCAGATTCAAAACAGCATATAGAACAAAATATGTCCGTATAATTTCTTCTACACCGCTCACACGTACACGATAGACAAAATACCCGATCATTACTCATCTGACCTTTATATATACAACAATAGTCGAGTGACGCCATAAGAATTAAACAATAGAGAGGGGTAAGAGAAAGAATTAAACGGATAAGAGGGTATGGAGAATATTTTTGGTTCCGAATGTTAAAAGTTCACGGTAGCTCTCTAGAAAAACGCACAAAGAAGCGGAGGAGCGGGTAAGCGCGAAACGTATTAAAAACCTTCTCCTTTCGGGTCGAAGTTCGTAGGATCGACCCGCCTTATACCTCTCTTATAGTTTGTTAACTAAAGATGAGCCGAAACGACAATTAAGAAATGGTTATTAAAATAAAAGAAAATAAGAATAGAAGTATAAAATATTTTTGTATTTTTATATAAAATAAAATGAAAACTTTCACGGAGAAAGGATCTTCAAGGCTCGAATACAAACAATCCCGCAAAAATCGCTACACCTCTCCCCGGCAGCGGCGCCATTTTGATTTACGTTGTTATACACGTTATCAAACAAATAACCCTCTATATATTGTTGGAGTGGAGGTGGTGATCGGGTGTTTGGTTGTGGGAGAGTTGTTGAGTTGGTGGCAACGGTTGGGGTGTGTCATGTGGGAAGGTTGGGGTAGTGGGTGTTGTGGTGTGTGGTTTGGTGTGGGTGGTGTGAGGGTGGGGTGAGCCGGTGGGGGGTGGTTGGTTGTGGGGGTATGTGGATGGGTCGGTGGGTGGTCGTTTTGGTGGTGGGGGTGAGGGTTGTGTGTGGGTGGGGTAGGTTGGTGTGGTGGCAGGTGTTGTTGTGGTTTTAGTGGATTGCCGGAGTGGTTTTTTTTGTTGGTGCGTAGTGTATTTGGGGTGGGTGTGAGTGTCCTAGACGGGACGGGTTCCGGTTGTAGGGGTTGTGGTGTGGTGGTGGTGGTGGTGGGTGGTGGTGTGGTGGTGTGGGGTGTTGGTGTGGATTGGGGTGTGGTGTGTTGGTGAGATTGTGGTTGGGTGTGTGTGGTTGACCTGTGGTGTGTGGTTGGTTGAGTGGGGTGTGTGGTGTGTGGTGTGGTGGAGTGGTGCGTGTGTTGGTGTGTTGGTGTGGTGGGGGTGTGGATTGGTGGGGTTTATTGGTTTAGTTGTTGGGTTTTGTGTGGTGTGTTGTGTGTTTTTGTTGGTGAGTTGGGGTGGGTGTGGTTTGGTGGGGTGTGTGTTGTTTGGGTGGGTGTCTTGGTTGGTGTGTGGTGTGTGGGGGTGTTGTTGTTTTAGGTGGCGTGGGTGGTGGTGGTGTGGTTTAGGTGGTTGGTTGGGGTTTATTTGGGTGGTGTGGTGGGGTTGGTGTGTGTGAGGCGTGTGAGTGGGGTTGGTTTTTGTGGCGTGGGATTGTGGTGCGTTTGTGCTTGCATGGGTTGTTGGTGGACGTGTGGTGTTGTGTTGTGGGGGGGTGTGGTGTTTGAGTGGGTGTGGTGGGGGAGGTTGGGCTGGTGGTGGTGGTGTGTGGTGGTGTGTGGCTTGTGGGGGGTTGTGTGTGTGTGTTGGTGGGTGGGGTGGTGTTGGGTTTGTGTGTTGTGGTTGGTTGGGTGCTAGTGTTTGGGAGGGGGTGGTGCTGATTGGGTTGGTGTGTGTGGTGTTTAGGGTTGTTCTTTTGTTTACGGAAAAATTGGCTCGCATATGATGGAATATATATGGTTTTGGGGGGGGTTTTAAGGGGATTATGTATTTTGGACATTTTTATTAGTGGTCTTTGTTTGTATGGGGGGGTTGGCCTGGGTTGGGGTTGGTTATTATGGATAGTGTTGGTTTTGGTGGGATGATCCTCCATTTTGAATCAAAAGGAGTGATGTCTTCGGAGTTGGTCTGGTTGATTGGGGAGGTGTTGGGGGTTTGGGATGGTCTCGGACGTGGGGGGTTCAGGTCGGGGTGGGGTAGGGGCGGGCGTGTGCGTTTGGGGTGTGTGTGTGGTTGGTTTTAGTGGGGGTTTCGGATGGGTGGTTGTGAGGTTGTTAGAGGGAGTCGGAAGTAGTTTTGGTGAAAAGGAAGAGTGAGGTTTGAAGAAGTAGAGTAGTTTTGGGGCTTAGGTTGAAGTAGTTGGGTTTAAAATAGGTTACTTGGTGAGTTTAAGATGAGGTAGTGTTTTTGGAGTTTTGAAGTGAGATAGGTGAGACACGTGTTTATGTAAATAAGTGGGAGTTTGGGGGTTTGTCGAGGAGTAGAGACGGGGGAGGCTGGGTGTGTGGTCTAAGTAAAAGACGGGGGGAAGAAAGAAAAGATTGAAAAAGGGGGGGATTTCGGAAGATCATCAAAAGACTTTTTTGTACAATTAGATCATCAATGAATGCAATATTAATTTATTTCCCAGATTCAGAACAAGCATATAAATTTAGCATCATTAGAACAAATTCTATGTCCGTATAACTTTCTTTCTAACCACCGCTCTCACGTACACAGTTGACATTCTTCTACACCGCTCACACGTACATGGTCGACAAAATACCCGATCATTACTCATCCAATCTTTACAGATACAACAATAGTCGAGTGACGCCATAAGAATTAAACAATAGAGAGGGGTAAAGAGAATAAGAATTAAACGAATAAGAGGATAGAGAAGAATATTTATAGATTTTTAAAATAATACATAAGGAAAAGAAATAATAAAAATAAGAAATAAAATATATTTGGTAACCGAAAGTCAAACGTTCACGGTAGCTCTCTAGAAAAACGAACAAAGAAGCGGAGGAGCGGGTAAGCACGACGCGTATTAAAAACCTTCTCCTTTCGGGTCGAAGTTCTTAGGATCAACCCTTCTTATACCTCTCTTATAGTTTGTAATTCTAAAGGTGAGCCGATTTAACGATTAACTACATGGATATTTTGTTGGTTATTTGATTTTTTGGTATTTTGATTACTTGATAATAGAAAATCACAAAAATTGAGAAAATAAAATATTTTTGTATTTTCATATTTTTATAATAAGAAGAAAATATTCAAAATTGAAAGCGATAACTTCACGAGGAAGGGTCTTCAAACACTAATCTTCAAACGTAAACATGATAATCGCACACACCTCCCCAGCAGCGGCGCCAAAAACTTTGATACAAATTAATTATACATATGTATATTTATAATTGCTTAATACATATATAGTATATAACTAAAATAATCAAATAATAAGAGTAAGTATTCCAAAAGGTTCTACAGAAATTTACTTTTAACCAAAGTAAAATTCAAAACCTTCCTGAGTCGTGGTCCCAACGAGGCGTGAATAAGAATCGTGATTAAGTTTGTGATCGCGTGATTTGAATGATCAAATCTTAATTTAGATTCTATTTCTACAAATAACATGCAAAAATAAGTAAAGGCAAGCTAAAAACGAAAGCAATTAAGGCAAACACGAATTAAGCACGAAAACTTTAACGGGAATCTAAAACCGAGCCTTAAAAACCTAAATTATAAAATTTTAACCCTAACAATGCAAATTTATTTTTTAATAGTCCTAAATGATTAAAAATAATTTTTGAAAAAAGAATTATATTTTTTAACTTTTATTTGATTTATTATGAATTAAAAACAATTTTAATCTAAAAATATTATAAAAAATATTAAACTAATTTAGAAAAATCTGAAAAAATTATGACGAATACCTTAAGCTAAGTAGAATCGAAGAAAATTAAAACACAAGAAAAATGCTGAACAAATAAGCAGAAAATAAGCTAAACAGCCCGAATAAGCAAAACTGGTAAATGACCTTAACTATTAAATAAACCAAACTATGAATGAAAAATTCCCAAGGGCAGATGGTAGTGTATGGTGGTGTTAAGGTGTTGGTTGAGTGAGGGGGAGGTCACAGGTTCGACCCTTGTGGCTTCCCTTTTTGTAAAACTTTTTTTTATTTTTCTTTTTAAAAACTAAACTATAAGCAAAACTAACAAACTTTAAAAAAGGAATTTTTGCTAAAACTCAAAAATAAGCTAGGAATAAGCAGATTGAAAACAACAGTTTAGCTTTTTAAGCTTAATGACTAAAAGGCTACACTGTTTTGCTTTTCTGGACACAATAAGCAATTGCCACAACAAATAAGCTTTAAAACAGACTACCCTTGACCTAATAAGCACTTAGGAACTAAAATAAGCAAAATTAAATAATCTAAAAAGCACTTAAAAAGATATTAAAACATATGACTAAAAAGACAATTTAAAAGACTAATTGCTACTTTTAAACTAAAATTTAAGACCTAATAAGCAAATGGAAAAGCAAATAAGCTAAAAATAGATGATTATCTACACCTAATAAGCACTAGGGACTAAGAATAAGCAAGTAAAATAAGCTAAAAGGCACTAAAAAGCTAAAAGACGGCATACATATAAGATAGTTTAAAAGGAATTTTAACAAACTTTTAGCTTAGAATAAGATCAAATAAGCACATGAAATAAGCTATAAAATGAAAACAGATTAATTTTAAGACTCAATAAGCACATAAAAGTAAAAATTAAGCAAATAGGATTAAAGAATAAGCTAGAAAAAGCAAAGAAAAAAAGTTGTTTTAACTAAAACTCAAATGACAAATGCACTCTTTAACTAGATCATTTCCACTGCATTTTAAGCATGAAAACAACACCTACAAGCTCCTAATCAAGATCTAAGCAAATAAGCTAAAATATCAAACTCAAAACACCACAGATTAAAACTAAGAATAGATTAAACCTTAAACTTGATATTTGAGCTTTGAAAACTGAATTAAACTAACTTTTAGACTAAATTTAAACTGGTTAAACTTGATTTAAAGGTCAAAAGAGATCAAATAGTACTAACTCAAGTTAGTACTGCGTGTTCCAAACACCCCTTTAGAACTTATAAATCCAAATTTAGACTAAAACAGACCTAAATAAGCCTTAAAATGATGAAACAGATTTAGCACTATGCATAAGTGAGACAAATAAGTAAAAACCTAATGAGAATAAACACTTTATAGTAATCTAAACCTATAAGCAGTTTTAACTAAAAACAAAGCAGTTTTAACTAAAAACTTAACAGATTCATTTTAAACATAAAACAAACTAAACTAAGCTAGTAACTGGTCACATTAAGAAATATTTAGACAACCATAAGCACTAAAAAGCATAATAAGCAGATATACGCAGTTTGAAAGCATATTAAGGGAAAATGGAATAACCTGCATCCATAAGCTTTCACTGAAGAACCTAAAGCTCTAGGGACAAGCTGAATTGCTTGAGCTTTTCGACTAAAATCTAATGTAAAAACAAAATAGGCTGATAACAGACTAAACCTAAACCAAATAACACTAATGACTACTAATAAGCAAATGAATTAAGCTGAAAATTGTTTGAAAAGCTTTTAAGACAGCAGACATAAAACAGATTCTAAGGACTCTTAACTAGTTTTAAACTAAGATTAAGACCAAATAAGCAAAGAGAAAAAGCTAAAAAGTGAAAACAGGTAAATAACTCTAAGCTAATAACACAAATAAGCAAAGAAATAAGCTAAATATTAAAGGAAATAAGCTGAAAAAGGGAAAAGAAAATGGCAGACTACCCTATTGATTTTTGGCTATTTGAAATGAAATGACAGATTTGCAGCTTATTTTAAAGGCTCAAAAAGCAAATTTTAAAGCTAAAACCTAAAAACAGATAAAGATCATGACTCAATAAGCAAATTTAAACTAAACTTTTAAGCTATTAAGACCTATAAATAAGCTAGAAATCTAATTTGAAAGTGACTGCAAAAACTTGACTCAGTTTGACCTTTTTGAGTTAAATCTATTTTGTCAGCCTAAATTTTAAGCCTATATAAGCTGTTTGTTAAGTTCTAAAATCACAACAGATTAAGCTTATAGGCTAAAAAGCATGTGTTAGTTAATTTCAGATTCTAAAACAATTATTAACTAACCTAAATTTGAAGATCAAAAACTGACTTTAAGCTTTTTAAAACTGTCTTGAAATACTACTTGAGAGAATGATAAGAAAACTCACAGGACAATTACACACTTAACCAACTCTATATTACTGCATTTAGAAACAAAATATAAGCATAAAAAATACCTCAAAACAACTTTTAAACAAAAATTAAATATAAGCAGTTTGAATAAGTTTTAAAACCACAGATTCTAAGATTAGGTAGATTGAACCTTAAAACTTGATATGTGATAGAACTAAAACACTTGGTAGTTCTTGGATCGTTTATAGATCAAGGTTGTTTAGACCTCATCTAGGATGAATAACAATGATAATAAAATGCAGCGGAATAAAACAACTCAATGGTTACATCTACAAGTTTTTCTTCATTATCTTCAACTATGAACTGACTACACACATCCCCAATCCACCTTGATACAATAGTAAACAAGTTATCTAAACTATAACAAGGAATCAAAGATCCTTGAGGCTAAAACACAAACCCTAGGCGTCTACATTGTGTAGAACAAGCCTAGACACACATACACTTTTCTGGATGTTTACATCTTGACACACACAAAACAATACGAGCTATATCTCTTTATATACTAGAGATATTAGGTTTACAAAGGATAAGTATAAAGAAAACAAGTAAATCTTTCAAACAAATATAATTATCTTCAAGAATCTTAAAATCTTCCATCTTTTGTAGAATTCTTGAATTGTCATTTAAGTCCCTCTTGTTTCCTTTTCATTCATTGTTTTGTCTTATCAACTCAAAATATATTTCCCAACAATCTTCCCCTAGTTGATAATGACAAAACCAAATAAGCACAAACTTTCCCAACAAAACTTCTCCTTAAGTATATTTCCTTTGTACCATGCCACACCAAGGATCTACAAGTTGCCAATTGTACCTGTTAACATCTTATTCCCCTTTTTTGTCATAATCCAATAGGGGACTTATGAATGTAAAAAACTTTGATCTTGACTACTACAAACCAATATCACACTTCTAATCCAACCTTTCTATCTCCTCAAATTACCCACCATTAAGCACAATAAGAAAAATGAACTTGAGTAGCAGAAACTCACACTAGCAGTAGTAATAATGACTAGCAGTAGTAAAAACCTTCACCTCAATGCCACATGTAAATGGTTAAACATTTT
The DNA here is from genome assembly GCA_026074375.1 of Tanacetum coccineum. Taxonomy (NCBI): domain Eukaryota; kingdom Viridiplantae; phylum Streptophyta; class Magnoliopsida; order Asterales; family Asteraceae; genus Tanacetum; species Tanacetum coccineum. Next base: position 721 of record BQNB010009409.1, on the reverse strand, counting down.
AACATTAAGCTTCCCCTGAAACCCATATGTTAACCATTTTTTGAATCTTCAAATTTTGTAGGCTCTATGTAATTATTACTATTGAAGAAAACTAAGTATAATGAACTTGATGCTGAAGTAGAATAACCCAAACTTGTGTCTTATATATTGTACTATCCACGTGACTCCAAACTCATAAATAAATCTGTAAAATATAAGTAGATCGCAACCTCTTGACAATTATCCTCATCTTCTATGAGACACCAGACCAAAGTGATAGCAAATGTGAGCATTGAGCACCATAAGTTAGATCACACACCTTTGCTAGATTTGTCAAGTCTTTGTCACATCGTTTCTAAGCACAAACAAGTTACCTCCTGCTAAAAGGTATGATAAAACACAAACCTAAATAATTCCACTTCAACTTCAAATAGGTGATAAAAAATCTTCTTCATAATCAATTAATCAAGAAATCCAAAAACTAGCCTTTTAAACGTTTAAAAACATTTAAAACCAAAACTTCCTGTGTGTGTCGTCCGATATCACTAAACCATGTACTGTCTGATATCTGATAGGCTTAACAGTTGAAACTTATTTAATCTAGGAAGCATTAATAAGTAAGCTTAGCAGTACTAATCATAAAGCAACTTGATATGCTAGTACCATTTATGTCATGAATAGACACCACATCCATTCACCATCAATATCATCAGCTGCTAACCATCATGAACACCAAAAACAT
>BQNB010009408.1:0-82713 GCA_026074375.1 Tanacetum coccineum | reverse complement strand
CAATGTGAATTACAAGATACATTTTAAGAGTCCTATGCATTATTCTTGTGATTTTGCCAGAACATCCGAGTGATTTCATTCACAATGAAGATGGAAATCCTGCTTGAGTCAACATCAAACAAGCTCATGGTAGGTGACTTGTGAGATTCTTTATGAATCAAACTTGTGACTACTGGAAAGAAACGATGGTGCGATTCTATAAGAATCAAACTTGTTCCATGAAATAGATCAACGGTTGTTAATGAATTTTTGAAATGATTAACACTCTCAGTGTGTCACAAAAACACTTTTGCAAGTGATACACCGATTGATTTTCAAATCAATTTCCTATTTTCAATCGGTGAGATAGTAACTCGCTGGTTCACTCTTATCGTGTTGTCTGCTTTGAGACGTTCCGATAATGAGAACATGCTGAGTTTGATGAATCTAATACACATGTGTTAGAAAGATTCTATACTTCAGCTGGAAATCCTGTCAAGGAGATTCTTCTTAAATTGAATCTACCTGATCACAGGTCAATCCTCACGGATTCGAAAGTTACTCCAACCAAACATGGGCGAATGACAAATCCATATTCGTCCCCCTGCTTTATTGCTAACTGTTTTATTGCAGGAAACTTAGAGATGGTGGTGAAGGTACCTGTTTCCCGCTGACTCACAAGATCCATAGCCACATGCTCATACCCGACCGATAAACATTAAGACATCATGAAAGTTCAAGTACATGTTTCAAGACTTCCGCTACTTTGATACCGTACGTCTTTCTTGAAGTGACGAAGTATTAAAGTTAAAGAATTTCAAAGAAGTTTTTGTCACTCTGATACCGAACGTCTTTCTCGAAGTGACAAAGTGTTAAAGTTAAAGAATTTCAAGAAAGATGCAACATTAAAGCTTTTCAAGTCAACAAATCAAGAAAGGTATGAGCATGTCGGTCCAGAAGTCACAAGTTACACAAGATGGCAAGATTCATTAAGATAGCGACGAGATTACGCTTGGTTGATGATCTCAAGATGCTCAAGATCACATTCTATCATACAAATCAAGATAAATGAACTAGCTCTATCCCAAAGTCAATGATCACTACAACATATTCACAAGGGAAAATCAATAAATGAAGTTTACGAGCTGAAGACTAAAGATGTAGCATAGTATGCTAGGTTTAAAATTTTGTAAAATTAAGTGACCTCCCTTAGGGGGAGATTGTTGGAAACAAAAAAAGTATCGGTCACTTCCAAGTTGTAATAGTCTTAGCTTGTAGTTTAACATATGATAAGCTTAGTAAGCTAATATGGCCCAAGGCCCATGGAAGCTTTAGTAAAGCCCATGGTCGGCCTATGTATGTAGTATATATACCCTCTCCATGTCTTGGAGAGGGTGGTTGGTTGTTTTATTTCTTATTTTTCACACACATAATATTCAATATTACTTTCTTTCTCTAGAAACTTTCCAACCCACTTACCTTTCTAGTTCTTGCATATCATTAAAGGTTACTAGTATTCTTCATAATACCTACTTTTAGTGGCTGGATTTTCAAATTGAAAAAGGACTCTTGATTGTTTTTAACTACTGATGCAATTGACATTTAAACTTACCAAAACTTAAAACCATTTGATGCAAACTAAGGACTTTGTTTCTATACTATTTTAAGAACCAAATTAAGAGTTATGAAAGCAATTTGAACAACTAGATATCAATTTGAGCTAGATTACCCTAATAAGCAGAACCTTGTACCACATATCTAAATAACTACACCTTAACTTGCTAAAAACTTGATATGATTCAACAAAAACCTTTAAACAAGTTCAATAACCTAAATATAAAGGATTAAATTAAACCAAACTAGCAAGAATCCCCACTAGTACTAACTTGAGGTTAGTACTGGCCTTGATCCAAACACCCCTTTAGAAATTTTAACTTCATATTTAGTTTAAGAAATTGAGAAATAAGGCTTGACATTCTAATACCAGATATCAATAAGCTTATAACAAACCTAATGAACAGATTTAAACAACTGAATAAGCAGAAATAATAAGCTAACAGTAACTGCTAATATTTTTGGATTTTTCACTGTTTTATAGAAATAACAAGCAGATTAAGTTCTAAGCTAACAATTAGACATAATAAGCATTTAACATCTATAATAAGCAACAATAAGCTAGATTAGACAGCAATAAGCAAGCAATAAGCAGTATTAAGCTAATTTGCAATATTAAAGCTATAAAAAGTAAATTGAGAACTTACAAGAGCCTTTGCACAAACAAGGCTTATAAATTGCTCTTATGAGCTTATCAACAAGCTCCAGCTTATCCTAGGATAAGCTGGTGTGGTCTTGGAAGCCCATCCAGGTCTGGCTTCCCTTCCATATTAAAAGCTGTGGTAAATTGAGGGTGAATTTGAGTATTACTAAAGCTTAGTTAAGCTTTTGAAAGCTTAACTAAGTGAATAACTAGCTTATGAATATAAATGACAGCTTATTGAACTTATTTGAACACAAAAGAGCTTATTTAAACTATAATGAAAACATGAATTGCAAATTAAGCTTAAATGAAAACAACTTTTATTGATTAAGATAACTGATTACAAGCTGATAAAATGAAAATTACATTGATTTAAAAACAATAAGCTAAAAAAATGACTACTGTTTTTACTTAGTTTAGGTTTTAGTCTTATTTATCTTGCTTAAAATCAAGGCTGCAATAAGCCTTTTGTCCTTGAAAAATCCACATCAGCATGTGCTGAGTGAAAACAGCCTATTTCACAAGGCTTTTTCTTGGCTTAATTGACTTTCAAACCTTTTTCCAATTGTTGATTTTAACAGCTTATTGGTCATTCTTTTTCAGGGGTTACCCAATTTTTGCCATTCCTGGCTCCACTTGAGGGCTTAAAAATAAGCCCAAAAGTGCCCTTGTGGCTGTTTGCCTGCACTTTTTGCCCTTGTTGCTTATTTGATTATTTTTGCCTATCTGCTTATTTTTCCTGGCTTATTTCTTTTTAGACTTGCTTATTAGGTTTAGTAGATATTCTGTTTTGGCTTATTTTGCTTTTTAGCTAGCTTATTAGTTCTAAAATTTTCAAACAGTTTAGCATTAAAGTCATTTAAAAAAAAAGAAGCAAATCTGTCACCAATTTTCAGCTTATTTCAGGCTTATTTTTAAGTTTTGTAAAAAGTTTATTTTTTAAAGTTGGTTATTTAGTTGTGTTTTACATAGGTGCAACAAGAAAATTAAAAAAAATAGTTTTGAAAAAAAAGGAGACCCAAGGTTCGAACCTGCGACTCCCACTTTTATACGTCCCACACACTCACTCTACTACCAAAAGCGCCCTTGGGTCTTTTTTGCCTAAGTCTACACATTTTATTCTTTTAACCCATTTTTCCATTTTATAGCCATTAAGCCTAACTTTGCTTATTTCTGGACTTATTCAATAGCCAAATTTTCATGCTTTTACTTTTTTTCTTTGCCAATTTTTTTTTTCTACTCTGTTTAAACTACTTTCTGTACTTTTTTCGTATTTTTCCAAAATTGTTTTCTATTTTTAATAATTAATTTTCTTTAAAATAGTTTTAAATTCATTAAAAATTAATAAAAAGTCAAAAAATCAAAATTCTTTTTTCAAATTTTTTTTTATCATGTAGGACCTAGGAAAAATAGATTTGCACTCGTAGGGTTAATATTTTAAAATTTTGTTTTTTAAAGAACGGGATTTGATCCCGTTCTCGTTTTCTTCGCGTTTTTAACTTTAAAAGCTTTCGTTTTTGGTTTAGTTTTCTTTGCTCTTACATTTGAGTCACTTAGGTCTTATTAAAGGTTATAAAATCATTATAGGTTTAAATTTTGATAATTTAGGTTTTAATGACGCGTTAGTTTTAATTCTAGTCTAACGTCTTTAGGCCCGTATCTTTATAATTGCTTTAGTGTTTGCTTTTTTTAGTTATTTTTTGCACTTTATTAGTTTAGAAATAGATTCCAAATCAAATCTTTGTTCATTTCAATCAGCATTGTTCACAAACGATCTAGGATTTTCAAATTCATGCCTCGACGGGAAATGACCCGGGAGATTTTAGATATTGCTTTGGTCAAAAGTAATTTTGTGAAATCTTTTGGAATACGTATACTATATATTTGATATAATTACCCCTAAAAAGGTAGGTTATCAGTTTCCTTAATTTCTGAAAACCTTTTCAACAAAACATATGGACACTCTCCCTCGAAAAATACTGTATTTTCGATAAAACCTTTATGAGGGAGTTCCTCTTTGCACTTTTGAGTCCTTTATTTCTTTAGATACTTTTCTCATATGAGTAATCGATTTAAAGAACTTTTTAAAATTGAATTTTATCTTTTGAAAGTATCACATTTTAAATTTCGAAATCGATATGTAACTCATTAAGATGAGGATCATTGATCTTTTAAACAAACTTAATTTTTTCTTTTAAGTAACCAAAAAAAAATTTGTAAATATTCATCAATAAACTCAAGTCAAAGAAGAGTCTATTCTTTGTCAAAGATATTATGCACTGCAAAACGTACTCTTTCTTTTCTTAAAGACGGGTGTGCATTGAGATGTACACAAGCCATCAAATGAAGCTCGGGTTTCATACTGAAAATGTATGAAAGACCAATTATATAATCATATACATCTTTTTTGGTTATTTTCTATAAATTTTGGTATGAAAGAAAATATTTGCCTTTTCAAAAATTTATAAAAGAAAATCTCTTTGTATTTTTCTAAATTTTCTATATAAAAGAAAATCTTTTTTTTTAAATTATAAAAGAAAATCTTTTTATATTTTCTAAAATTTATAAAAGAAAAACATTTTTTATTTTCTAAAATTTATTAACAAAAACATTTTGCGGTAAAGAATTTATGCTTCACGACTCATTATACCCAACATCTTGACTAAAAATTTAAATCGAGCTTCAGGCAGAGATTTCGTGAATAAATCCGCAAGTTGATATTCAGTACCAACGGAATATAACTCTATTTTTCCTTTTTCAACATGATCCTTGATAAAATGATACCTCACATACAATATGTTCTTGTTTCCGGAGTTGTTACTCAAATTCAGTGTGATGTTTTGGATTAACACGAGATTACAATCGCACTTCGTGAATCACAGTAAATTGAAACTTCTGTCGTAGAAGAATTTCAACTAGTCAGTATATTGATTACACATCCACATTACTTAGGAGCACATCAGCCAGAAACAGCCAACATATTCAAATTCGGTGTAGATTATAGACACACGAGTTAGTTTTTGCTTTTATTTGAGTCCAACACACCAACTTGTCACTAAAAATTAAACACTGCCATATGTACTTTTCCATATTAAGTGGACATACTGCATGGTCGTGCGTTAATAGGCAGTTAGATCAAAGCCAAAATATTCCGGATACCAAAAGGGCCTAAAAATTTTATAGTCCTTTGAGTATATATCGTAAAGATACCTTTTGACTGCTGAACATGATGTTCTTTTGGATTTGCTGATATATAGTCCACATACAATGTTCGACAAAACATTTTATTTGGGACCTACTTGAAGCAAGATTACATTCAACTGATCCAATCATGCTATGATAATTAGTTGTTAAAATGTTTCCCAAACTAAAATCAAGTTTGATTTTAGCTTGTTCAACCATGGGAGTGGGAACCGTATCACAATTTTCCATTCCAAATCTTTTCAAAATATCAAGAATATATTTGGATTGATTTATGCAAATCCCATTTTCAAATTGATTTACTTGAGACATGAAAGTATTTCATTTCTACCATCATACTCCATTTCAAAATATCAAGAATATATTTGGATTGATTTACCCTTCTTTTTAATGAAAAGAGTAGGATCAATTAAACCTTTTTGGAAACCGCTGTTGATCAAGAACTTTGAAAGAACGTCGTACCATGCCCAATGTGCTTGTTTCAAACCATACAAAGCTTTGTCGAGAGCATACATATGATCTGGATACTTGATATGTGTGAAAACACATATCCGTTTTATATCAAAAATAGCCCTAAAAATTGTGCTTTAAATGCTTGAATATTGCTTGTTTTGTCTTTATGATTGTGTAGGTACGAATAAAGCAAAAATCACAAGAAAACGGTCAAAACCGGACAAACACGAACACGGGAACGGAAGAGCACGTAGAGTGCTGGAGTTTTTCTACACAAAAAGAGTCAAAAAGTCACTGCTGTGGTCAACTCAGTCAACCCTGAGTCAAACGTCACAACAAGACAATATTCCAAAGTTACCAAACAGTCCTTCATATATTTCCAAATTGCAAAAATACCCTTTAAGCCCTAACGGTTGTTATCTCTTTATAATATAAGATATAACACTCGTTATCTATTTATAACACAAAAACAAACCCTGGCCCAAATCCTAAATACCCGGCCCAAAAGTCAAACAACCACTTATAAGTAAAAGAGGGCGGGAGAAACAGTTTTTACTGTTCATCTCCTTCCCCAAATTACCACGGGTCAAAAAGAGAGGGAAAATGTAGATTAATGACGTGGAAGTACAATTCAAGTGATATAGTACTCGTTGGCAGAGAGAAACGTTACCCAAACCCTCTCATTGGTGGAAACCCACAAAGGGAATGCCACGGTGGATTGTGAGGAAACACAAGGGATGAGTAATTTACACATGAGGAACAACAGATAGAAGAAAATCTTGTCATATTCATGGATTGCCACGCTTGGCAGTCCGTCTTCAGTTTATGTGAGCTAAAAGATAATCCAAGGGCTTACAATTGACATCCAATGATTGAAAACGATCCAAGGACTAAGAGGCAAGGGGGTGTCTAACTGAATTTGGAGCTTAGAACCTTCATTGTGCAGCTATAAATAATCCCTCTCCTCTAATCTCATTCATGTATCACGGAAGTAGGATTAGATCTTGTGCTTATTTAGCTTATTCTATAAGTTTTTAAAGCTTTAAGTTCATTGTAATTCTTTTCTTTTTAAGCCTTGTAATCAATTTAATTTTCAATATATATACTTGTTTCACTTACTTTTGGAGTATGTAATCCAAGTTTTACTTTAAGCTAATTTTGTTCAATCTCTTGAAAGCTCTCCACAAAAGCTATACCTTGCTATTTAGACTCATATACCAGTTAAGCTTTTTAAAAGCTTAAAATGAGCTTTTTTGTTACTCAAATTTCACCTTAAATTACCTAGCCTTTCACTATATGGATGATAAGCTAACTTTCGTGGATGCAGCTTATGGCCTTACCCGCTTGTATATGGACAAGCTGGAGCTATGTCAAGAATAGCTAATAAGTGATATTGTGTGAGATCAAGTACAATTCTAATTTTATTTCAAAAGCTTATTTCTCGTTTTGTACTTGCCTTATTTGCTTTATTTTTGCTTAAAACTAGTTTTTAGTTCTTATTTCTGCTTAGGCTTGCTTAATTTAGTTTATTCAAACTAGTTTTAGCTTATCAGTAATTTGTTTTCATGTTTTCAATAGGTTTAGGCTAAAACTGTCAAAAATATAAAAATTGCATAGTAGGTAGCTTATTGATTCTGGCTTATTTGATTGTTGTTTACCATGTTTCTTTACGTTTAGTAGGAAGCTTTTTTGCTGTGCCAAACACCCTCTTATGGATTTGAATTCATAAGAGGCGTGTTTGGCCAACCCTTGCAGTAGAACCCTAAGTTTAGTACTGACTGAGGCCTTTGTGGGTCTTTGATATTTCGTTTTTAATATTCAATCTATAAGTCTGCTTAAAACTTGGCATTATAGCTAGGATTAGTAAAAATTGTTTTTCATAAAGTAGATTTAAAATTAGTTTAAATCTTGTCACGGTGTCATTTGTAACTTTGCGCTTAAATTCTCTTACTATCTTAATCATTTACTTATTTGCTTGTTAATTGTGTCTAAATAGAGTAGATTTCACTTTACTTTATGTGATGCATTATAGATTTTAATGTGTTGTAGTTCATTTAGCTTGTATAAACTTGCTCCGCAGAATTAGCTACTAATAGTCATTTTCATCATCAATTTTCAGTAAGCAAAAGTATTATCTAGCATTTGAAATTTTGAATACAATTAGAATTAAGGTAGTCATTAATCTGAATCAAGTTTGTTTGCAAAAATAAGGTTGATAGTTTTTCCTGCTTTTAAAATCAAAGTTCACCATTGGATTTTAAAAAATCAGCACATCCTGATTAAAATAGTGCGTAGTGAGTTAATTAGTATTTTCTACAATTTAGTCTTTTTAATATAGCAATTAAGTTTCAAATAGTTTTTAATTATAGGATTTTAGTAGACGTTTTAGTTAGCGTTTAAGTAGTTTTAAAAGCTGTTGTCATAATGTTTCATTTGCTTATTAAAATTGAGCTCAAAGGTAGTCTTCAAGGTGTGTTTGATTTGAGTTATATTTCTTTTAGGCTTATTAGGTACAATGCTGCTTGTTGCCTCTTTGATTCTAAACTTATTCTAAGTCTAGGTTAGCTTATTAGGTTGGTATTAGTATAAAGTGATTTTTGTTTTGCTTTTTGCTTATTACAGCTTTTTGGGTAATTAAGTTTTTCTAAAAAAAACAATTATAAGTGAGGTGTTAACTGTTTGCTTTTCAGTCTTATTTAGTGTCTTTTCATAAAAAAGTTGTATTTTATTAAAATATGCACCTATTTTTAGGAGCTTAATGACTTTTGGTTCTTTAAGTTTTTTTTTTATAAAAAGGCGGAAAAGTGAAGGCGGGGTGAGCAAGACACGAACCCTCCGACCCTCAAACACCCTCACCCTTTTATATACACACACACCTCACTCACATCACCGACTTATGTGACACCTTGGGTCTTTTCCATTTGACTATTCCACACAATTTAACTTTTTAATACTCATTTTATCTTATAAGCTGTCTCAGCTTATTTCGCGGCTTATTTGATAAGCTGTGCTTATAAATTTATTTTTCCTAGGTTTTAAATAGTATAAGCTATTTTCTGTAATTTTTCTAGAATTTTTATAGTTAGTTTAGTATTTTTAAACATTTATTTTCATTAAAAACTTTAAAAAATCATAAAAAATTGAAAAATAATCAAAAAATATAAATCTTTTTTAGAAAATTTTCTTTTATCATAAAGTTCATAGGTAAATTAGTTTAGCTTTCGTAGGGTCTAAATTGCAAAATTACGATTTTTAAAGAACGAGATTCGTTCCCGTTCTCGTTTTTCGTGTTTTAACGCTCATTTTAACTCCATTTTTGTTCTAGTTTTCTTTAAACTTACTTTTTAGTCAAATAGAGTACATTTAAAAAGAAAAATTTAAGTTAGGTTTATTTTTAGTAATTTAGTGTTTCTAACCTCCGTTTAAGGGTCCCGTTTTGCGTTTTTAGTTAAATTTTGGTTTCCCGTTATTTGTCTTTATGCTTAATTGTTAGAATTTGTTAATTTTTAATTTTTTTAAAAAGTAGATAATCAAATCAAACTTTGGCTTCAATTCAAATCATTGTTCACTTTACACGAACATCTAAGTCGGGTTTCAATTTCACAAGTCGTTGGGGATAACGACCAGAGAATCATACTTCCCGGTTAATATACGTATTATATTATATATATTTTGAAGAATTTCCTTTTTACCTTTGTCCTCAAGAGTAAATTGGTAATTTTCCATCATATATTATAGATTTTATATTTTACATATATAGAATTGCTATATCAATTTTGGGCGCCGTTGCCGGGGATTTGTGATTAAGATTCTATCGTTTGAAGTTTGTTGATCGTGATTTGAAGACCCTTTCATTTTTGAAAGTTTTGTTTTGTTAAAAAATTAAAAAAATATATAAAAAAATATAAAAATAAAAAGTAAAAAATATTTTTCTTTTCTTTTAGTATAATTATCATATTAAAAAATCAAAAATATAAAAAATTTTCCAAAAAAATAAAAATAAATAAATAAATAAACAAAGTTGGTAAAAGAACACCAATAAATAATACCTTCAATTGAGGTATTATCCATAATAAGTTCCTAATTCGAATCAAAGATTCAAAAACTTGTCATTTGTGTCATTTACGAGGAACGACTCACCTTAAAAAGTAAAATTTTTAAGAGCTACCGTGAAGTAAGTTTGATTATTTGGTTTAAGTTGTCTATCTCATTGTCCGTTAAAATTAGATTAAAAACCAAAAATAATCTTTTTTTTCTTCTTATCAATTTAATTCTTTTCATTAACCCTCTAAAATGTTACTTTTTTGGAGTTTATCGCTCATCGTTTGAACCCACTACTATATTAATTAAATCACTACTTTTTTTAGTCCCTAAATTTACACATCATATTTAATAATTTCATCAATTATTTTCATTCTTTTATACAAAAATCTTTATCCAAACCTCCTCATACATTTTTCCACATTATTAAAACCTTTAAATTTTTATATTTTCGACATTGTGTGTTATGTTCTAAAATTTAATGAAATATAATAAAAAACAAAGTAATATTAAACACTGATTTCTATCTTTTCCAAGTGTTTGAATGAAGGTTGGTATACAATTCATGCATGAAAAAAAAATTCTAAAAACACCTCTAAGTCATCCAATCCAACACTAACATGTTTGTAGGCACCTCAAGTAGCCATTCGTCTTCTATCAAGACCCCGCTGTTTGAAAATTACTTCGCAAATGCCACCTTTACAAATTAACCACAATTGTTGTTACATGTGTAGTGATTCGTTAGATGATATCTTTTGTCAACAATGTACTTGCAAGTCTTGTGGGAACGGTGCTCATATTGGTTATAATTGTCCACCAAAAGCTCCGATTATCTCTAATCCAGAACAATGCAATCAAACCATTAATGAGCTCCCACAGACTTTGCCAAGTGTTCATCCGACATGCAATTATGAAGATGAGAATTCATTCACTTATGATTCCAAACCTAATTCTTTCAATGATTCTCCAAGTGTTCTCACCCACCCTCCACAACTCCAGTTTGAGACTTACTTGTGTGAGTTATGTGGAAATAATGCTCATTATGGTTATGATTGTCCACCACAGTTCCCGCTTGTCTATGAACAGGAGCCGTGTTACAATCAAAACTTTAATGATAATTATTTTCCACAAAATTCTCAAAGTTCTTCTCAACAATATCTTTGTTGTGAAAATTGCGGGGGTCCTCATGCGACTTTTCAATGTCAACCAATGAATGAAGATTATTATGAGCAAAATTCTTGCTATGATCCTAATTCTTTTGGTTTTGACCAATATCAACCCCCGCAGTTTCCCGTCAATTATCCTCCTCAAGAGACAAGTAGAGAAATTTTGCAAGCTCGAGAAGACTTAATGGAAACCATTCAAGCCTTTTTAAAGGAGTATGATCATATACCTCCTAATGAAAAGTGCATGGCTTATCTGCTAAGCCTGAGGAGAGTTTCTTAAGTTCTAAGCAATGTTATGGAGAGAAGAGCAGAACAACATGAAGTTACGCCAAGATCTGCTTCTTAAACTTATGGATGATTTGCAAATTCTTAAAGGAAGTCAACAAGAAAGAAGGAGACAACAGCTCAAAGTTTTATTCCATATTGGAATTCTTCAATGATTGATGATGAAAAAGCTAGAGACAACTTTTTGAAAGACGTTTGTACCTTCTTAAGGAAGTTTAGTCGTATACCTTTTGGAGTAACACCAAATGTTATATTGATAGCTTGGGAAAGTTTTGGCGAAATTAAAGATGCTTTGATGGACAAGCAATATCTGACAACGGGTTATTAAGAATTGATGATGTAAAATCATTGAAGATGTGCGAACTATCAGTGAAGAGTGTTCAGAATAGATTAATTGTCCAAGTGGATTTGATTCCACTTTTCTACTTCGATGATGTCGATGATGAGTATACTATTATATGGAGAGGTATAAAGCTCGGGATCACACCCGTATGAACCATCAGAAGAGCCCGAAGGACCTCTATTCATGGTGGAAAAGGAACTAGCACTATTCCTGAAAAGGATAAATCTAGTGTTTAGGACCTCGTCCAAATCCCAAGTGGATCCAAGGGTGTCTCCGACGATATTTATGATCATTCTGATGCTGAATCTTTGCTTAGTCAAGATATTCCGATCACGTCTCCTAAGATCGATTTTCTTTCCGAGGAATTCGCTGGTGAATTCGCTCCTATTCCACCTGGAATGGATGAAGACAAATTTGATGAAGAAGAAGTTGATTATTATGATCATGATATTTCAAGTGATGACGATTCTTATGAGAACATCGAGTACGTTGAAGCATCATCTCTCAATTTGGAGTACGATAGTTTAGAGGAGGGAGAATAAGATCAAGAAGAGAAGAGTCTGACTTAGAGATATTTTTAAATCAAGATGTTATTCTTCGTCGAGAAATTTAGTAACGTCCTTCGTCTTATTACTATTATCGAATCTTTGATAATATATGAACCCTACTCCTAATTTTGTGTTCAAGTCTCCCTTTTCATTTCCTATTCCCGTCGTGGATAGTGATTCGTTCTTTGAGGAGTCCGATACTTCTCTTTCTCATTTGGATAATTCTTTACCCGAATTCGAGACTTTCAACGGTCATATGGAAGACACGAGAAGTAGCAGTACCACTACTCATGCTAATAACTCTCTTCCTGAGTATGATTTGTTTCTTTTTTAGATTGTAGCCCAGTCAGGGAGGATTGAACTGCGTTGTTATTTCTGATAATTCAAATGATCCTCTTTTGGAACTTCCTGAGTTTGAATCATTTCACTTTGATTTTGATCCATCATTTCCTCGTCCTCCTCCGGAACCATCAGATGTTGAAATTAGTTTAATTATTGAGACTGATGCACATGTGATAAACGATTTTGGTGAGCTTAATGAAGATGAATGTTTTGACCCAGGGGGAGGTGAGAATACTGTGTTTAAAGTTGACACTTCCTTCCACAATTGTCACTAGATTTTCTACATGTTTCTCACCTACCCTGTGATTTCTCCTTTACTTATCCTCCACCCAAAAATGAGGAACCATCTTATGACCTCGACATCTTACACTTAGAGACGTGGAATTTCATCGGGATGGAACTTTCATGTATTGGTGCTTTTATACTTTTTTCTCTTTTGTGCTTAAATGTTTATCCAACACATTAATGAAAGCCGATTAAGATTATTCTCTTCCCATTTACTATCCTAAGGACGAATGAATTTCCGGATCGAGTCAAGCTATGTCGACTCGGTTACAAAATAAAGCGCTATTGTGGTTATGCACCTTTGCTCTATCCATTTTTAATTTCTTTCTTATTTTAATGTGTTGTGGGGAGGCATGTACTCTTTCGTTCGTTGTGTTGTTGCTTTGTACTTGTGATTGTTTGCAGGATTGATCCTGACTTTTCTTTTATGAAGACTCTCGTGTTTCTGGTGTTTTGTCCCGGTGTCCACTCGAGCTTCCTAGCTTTGATTTCCATTAGTTTGCCGGAATTCTGATATTCATAAAGATTATTATCGTTTAAATTTATTCTTTTAGCACACTTAATAAATGGCTTAGTTATTGTGATACTTTCTTATATGTTTGAGTTATGCATTCGACCTTTTGAATTTCTAGTATGGGGTTTTTAAGTCTCCTTCTTAGGCTAGGAAACATGAGGACAATGTTTGATATTTGTATGGGGTAGTTATCTTCGATATGATCATGCCTTAATTTTTGCCGTTGTTCTCTCGTACCCTGTTTTCCCACAAAATATTTTCAAAAAATATGAAAAAAATAAATTAAAAAAAATTTCAAAAAATAAAACTTAGAGTGTTTGTCACAATTTTGTCTTTCTTGGTGGGCTAGAATAAAGAGTTAATTTATGACACGATCGAGAGTCGTGAGCTATAGCTTGATTCCTTACACTTTTTAGGTTAAGGTGTATCGCTAATTCGCGGATAAGGAACGAAAAAATGATAGAGTTAAGTATGAGTAGGATGCTGAACAAAGATTATTTGGAAATCTTTAGAGTTTATGTATGTAACTTGTTGCTTTTTCTCCCATAAGCTCTTAATTGGATTAATTTACGTGCTGTTTTTGGATATTAAACTTAAATCAACAATTTTTATGTAATATATAGAAAAAATTTAGTTTTAGTTCAATATTTTATACTTGAAATTTGTTCAAAAAGTAAATGTCTTCTTTAAAATAAATAAATATATTAAAAAAAAATAAATATATATTAAAAGCTGTGGCTGATATATAGTTTACTACCTTCTTGTGGCTCATACCGTATGGGTAGTCTTCTTAAGAAAGCCCATAGTAAGAATAAAGATCCGAGACTGATAAAAGTTTGCTGCATCTTGCCGGCTCACAACCGATGTTGCAGCCTTCTAAAAGGTCGAGGTTATAATTGCATAAATGTCTAATAATTAAATTAATAAATTGAATCCTTTTTGATTAAATTCTATATTACTTTTGCCACTTTGGCTAGTTTATTTATAAGCTATGATATATCAGGGAAACCTGAGTTTTTTAACTAAGGTACGTGTTGTCCGTGATACTAGTCTGCTGTGGTGGTGTTTAAAAGCCTAGTAATAGGCGGAAGGTCTGGGATGTGCGAGACGAAGTCGATACATGGGATGATCTCGCCTTCAAAATCATTATTCTAAGGTGGAACGTAAAGCATAGTATGTTGCAAAAAGTTGATCCATGGTTGAAATTCAAGATAGCACACTCACTTAAGATATAATAAATGTCGGGAGTAAAAGGTTCACAAGTTGCAAATATGAGTAGTGTTAGCATCCTTACTGATATTTAGCTATGATTTTGTTTTAAGCTTGGTTTGGATAAGTGAAAAGTTGGAGACGATGAATTTATCCTTTTTGGGGCATTTCTCAGGGATCGAATTCATTTGTTTCTATGATCCCTAACAGTTATGGAAATAACGAAAGTCGAAATAATCTCAATTATATTATTAATTAAAAAAAATGAAACAGTTTTAGAAAAATGGGAAAAAGGGGTGTTTTATAACTTGTGATTTCTTAACTCTCTCCACAAAAATCTTTGCTACTTTTCAAAGGTTTAGTTTGCGGGATGTTTGACTGGTATTGGGTATAGGCATCATAATCATTGCGTTGAGACACGCAACTCGCTTATGTTTGGAGAAATTTTGTTATGATGTGAAAAACACATATCCGTTTTATATAAAAAATATCCCTAAAAAGTCGAAATTGTGCTTTAAATGCTTGAATATTGCTTGTTTTGTCTTTGTGATTGTGTAGGTACGGATAAAGCAAAAATCACAAGAAAACGGTCAAAACCGGACACGCAAAGAGCCGGGAGAAAGCTATCAAAGTCAAACCCTAGTCAAATCTCAAGTCAACCTTTGGTCAACCTAAGTCAATCACTAAATGACAAAAATCCCAAAATTACCAAACCAGTCCCTCATAATTCACCAAAATTCATAAAAGCCTTAAAGCCCTAACGGTGTTAACTTCTATTAATAAAAGTTAACACCCGTTAACTTTTTCATATAACAAATCCAACAAACAAGCCCGAGCCCATTTCTTTTTTATAACCAATACCCGGCCCAAACCCGAAGTCAAACAAAACCTTACCCGGGTCAACAAAATCAAACACAACCCTTTATAAAAGAAAAAAAATGCGAGAATGTTGGTTGTTACAATTCACCATCTTTAAGGTTTTACCCCAAGCTCAAATCAAGGGGCAAAGTTAAATTGACGGCATGGATGGGTAATTCAAGGGATAAGGTACTCGTTGGCAGAGAGAAACGTTACCCAAGCCCTCTCATTAGTGGAAACCCACAAAGGGAATGCCACGGTGGATTGCGAGGAAACACAAGGGATGAGTAATTTACACTTGAGGTACATACAGAAGAAGCACAACATGTCATATCACGGATTGCCACGCTGGCAATCCGTGTGAGCTAAAAGATAATCCAAGGGCTTACAATTGACATCCAATGATTGAAAAGGATCCAAGGACTAAGAGGCAAGGGGGCGTCTAACTGAATTTGGAGCCTAGAACCTTCATTATGCAGCTATAAATAGCCCCTCTCCTCACTTTCATAAGATATCTAGGAGTAGGATTAGCTTAGGTAGCTTATTGTAGCTTATTTTCAGTTTTTAAAATTTAATTACATGTAATCTTCTTTTTAAGCCTTGCACTCAATTTAATTTTCAATATAATCTCAGTTTCATTTACTTTTAAGTATTAATCCAAGTTTTACTTTAAGCTAATTTTGTTCATAATCTCTTGATAAGCTCTCCTTGCTACTCTTAAGATCATTATACTCAGTTAAGCTTTTAAAAGCTTAACTGAGCTTTTGTTACTCAAATTTCACTCTAACAATACTTAAGCTTCAAATATGGATGATAAGCTAACTTTGGATGAGCTTATGGCCCTTACCAGCTTGTCTATGGCAAGCTAGAGCTTGTAGAATAGCTCAATAAGAGCATATTGATCTCTGTTTGTGCTGAGATCCAAGGTACAATTCACAATTTTAATTCAAAAGCTTAATTTCTGTTTTACTTGCTTATCTGCTTATTTTTGCTTAAAAGTAGCTTATTAGTTCTTATTTTAGCTTAGCCTTGCTTAATTTAGTTTATTCAAACTAGTTTTAGCTTCTAGTAATTTGTTTTCAATTTAATTGATCATCTATCTTTAGTTAGTATAGCTTAAATCTTAGATTTGTTTTGAACTGTCATAAAATCATAAAAAAACCAAAAATATTAGCTTCATTAGTGTAGATTATTGTTTATGGCTTAGTGTTTGTTTAGTTGTTCATTATCTGTTAATCAAGTTGTGTTCATTAGATTTCAAAATTGCTAGTTCAAGTAAAATCTGTCAAGGATTCATGGGTGTGTGGTTTTAGAAACATTTTGACCTCTAAAAGTCAAAGTGAATTGTGCTATTTACTTGAGTTATAGGTGCATTTGCTATTTACGTGAGTAAGTTTCTTTTTCATTTAAAAATTAGTTGTGAAAGAGTTTTCAATGATTAGATTCTAAAATTAGCGATGTTAAGGCGTAAATTCTTTTATTCTGCACCAGGGTTGGAATTTTCTCTTTTAGTTTCTTTGGAATTTTGTACCAACGTTTTTAGCTTGGTGTTTGCTTGTTTAGTCGTTTTAGACACTCTCAAGAAGAATGTATAGGGCCAGGAGTAACCTACTTGATCTCCGGCATTTGGTTCTTGCCTATTTTGGTCTTTTGCATCTGTCAGTAGTAACAGCAGTTACTACTGCTATCTTTTCAGCTTCATTTAAGCTTGTGTTTGTAGGATTTAGCATCTAAAATTCAATTAGCTATTAGATTAGATATAGGTAAGGTGCTTTAAGCTTATTTTTTCATTTTCTTGATTATTCTTAGGTTTAATTTAGCTTTAAAGTGCATCAAAAATATTAAAATTACATAATAAACAGTAGTAAGTTGATTTTGGTTCTTAATTAGTACTTAGTTATATAATTTAGTTTTTGCGGTTAAAAAACTTGTTAGTTAGAATAGTTTGATAGCTGTCAAAAGCTCAGCTTCTGTTATTGTTTATTAAGTAATTTTAGCTTAAGTTGTTTTTAAGCTTTCAAGTCTTAATTCCTGAGTTTGCTCTTTATACCACTAGATTCAGTTAGTTTAGAGTGTTGTTAGTTTAATTAGCTTATCAAATTTAGTTGCTAGGTATCATAAGCTATCTAGGCAAAGCTTTAGTTTCAAAATTGAGTTTAATTTGAGTAGTGTGCAAGCCTTTTAAGTTTAAAATTAGCTTTTAGGTTTTATATACATTGTTTAGTGGCAGCAAGTTTCATAAGATTTTTAAGAACTTATTTTTGGTTTATGCCTTAATTTGTTTTTGTTTAATTTCTTTAAATATGGTTCCTTAACAACTTTTGTTCTTTACAGTTTAAAAAAAAAAGGGAAGTGGAAGTCGGGGGAGCAGAAGACTCGAACCCCCGACCTCAACACCTCAACCTTTATAAACTCCAAACTCTCACACTCTACGCTGTGCCCTTGGGTCTGTTTTGTTCAGACTCATCATACATGTTAATCTTTATACAAGTTTTGGATCCAATAAGCCTTATAAGCTGGTTCAGCTTTTTCACAGCTTAATTCTATAAGCTTTAATCTCGGCGCTTATTTTTTTCTAGGTTTAGTTAGTATAAGCTAATTTGTGTTGTTTTTTAGAATTTTATTATGTATGTTATTATTTTTAAACATTATTTTCATTAAAAACTTTTAAAAATCATTAAAAAATAAAAAATAATCAGAAAAAATATTTATTCTTTTTTAGATAAATTTATTTGATCATTTGAACGTAGGAAATTGTTTGACTCTGTGGGTTGATTTTGAGATTTAGCTTTTAGGGCTCGGTTTTCGTATGCTCGGCTTATTCATTTTGTGATTTCTTTCAAATTTCAAATCTGTTAAGTTTTTAAACTTTGCAAATTCTCTTTCCCTTTTTTATTTTTTACTATTAGAATATTGATTATTAATTCATATATCTAGGTTAGGTGCTAATTAGAGGTTTATTTTGTTATTTCTTTTTGTCGCGGTGTTTAGTTATTTTACTTGCATTTAATTGTTTTAATGTTTTTTAGTCATAGAAAATCAATCAAAAAGTTGAAAATTTGAATAGCATTCATAACATTGTCCAAACTGAATCGAGGGTATCAATTTCCCCCTACATTTATTTGGATTAGACCGGTTATCACTTACGGTGTTAGACGTATTATATTATATATATTTGTGTTTAAATTGCATTTAATCTTTGTCCTCAAGGATTATTTGTAAATTTCTATAAATACTTTGATATATTATATATATGTAAAATTACTGCAACCAATTTTTGGCGCCGTTGCCGGGTATTTATGATTAAGATTCTCTCGTTTGAAGTTTGTTGATCGGGTTTTTGGAGAACCTTTCGTTTTCGAAAGTTACGCTTTTAAGAAAATAAAAAAATATATAAAAAATAAAAAGTAAAAATTTTTTTTCTTTTTTTTTTAGTATATAGTAGAGAGTTAAAACGTAGAGAAGAAAAAAACAAAAATTTTTGTTCTTTAAATTTTATAAAGTTACATAGTTGGTAAAAGAATACAACAATTAATACTTCAATTGAGGTATTATCCAGTATAAGTTCACAATCGAATTTATGATTTAAATATAAACTTACCTTTTGTGTCACTTAAGCAGATTCGGCATCACCTTAAAAAGTAAAATTTTTTAGTGCTACCGTGAAGTCAGTTTGATTATTTGTTCAAGTTGTCTTTTCGTTGGTCCGTTTCTATAAAATTAGTTTGTGATTAAACTTTAGAATAACACCAAATATATATTTTTTTATTATTTTTCTATTTTCCTTTAAATAGTGCATGGCACTAGGCGTTTCATTTATCCTATTTATTCAAACGTCACAATTCCAGACGTCGGAGACGTCAAGTTTATAACATAGTCTGAACCGAGATTCGAACTATTGTTTGCAACCTTGGCGAAATACATGGAGGAGCTACTCCGTGCCCCACAGAAGGGTACATAGAAGCTATTGTTTTACCAGAAATCAATGCCGATCATTTTGAGATTAAGACTAATTTGCTTCAGTTGGTTCAATCTAACCCAGTTTAACGGTTGGTGGAGATGATGAGACTCTCATGATAATATCAATAGTTTCAAAAGGTTTACTTCAAAACATACGATTTTGGAATGTTTTTTTTAATTCTGCTAACGATGGGATTAAGCTTATGATGTTTCCATCATTCGCTTGAGGGGAGCCGTAAACAACCTGGTACCGAGAAAGAATCCTCCAAATTCAATCTTGCTTGGGTGGATCTCGTTACCAAGTTGTTAACCATTTTTCCCTCCTTCGAATACCACTCACTGAAAAGAATGAAATTTCCTCGTTTTACGCAAAAATTCGAGGAAACTTATTAGTGAAGCTTGGGAAAAGATTTAAGGAGTGTTTTGAGCATGCCCCCATCACGGATATACGGAGTTAACTCAGTTGATTACCTTTTACAATGTTTATCGAGAATGTTTACAAGACTCCTTAAATGCCGCGGCGTATGGGTTGGAAATCTTTTGAGTTAAAACAACTAGAGTGGCTTTAAACATAATTGAGGAATAAAAAGCAAAGTTGTTATTCACGAATAGATCAAATGATTCCTAGGTTGAATGCTACTTTAGTAAAACGGTTTGAGGAGAATCGATAAGCGTGGAGATAATTTCGACCTTAGTCGAGATTATTTCTAAAAAAATTGTCACTCCCGCTCCGGTAAAGCGGGTTGAGGAATCTTGTGTGACTGTGTGGTGGTGCTCTTTCTTGGTATTGTTATCGGCTATGACAACAACAGGCTAGTGTTTGTGCGACTACGAGACATAACTATACAATTTCAAGTGAACCCTCCAAACCGTGTTAAGTAATCATATGGCACAACAGGTTTTGCTCCGGTGTATAAAAAATTTTAGTCTAAACTAGGTTTAATAAGAATCCATGTGTCAAGGGTTAATTTTAATTCGGGGGATTAATATCTTTCATCGGAAATCAAGGTTTTCAAAATCAAAATAATCATGCTCCGAATTTTCAAAACCAAGGATTTCAAAACCAACCTTTTCAAGTGCCTAATAATTAAGTTCAACAAGAGATTTCAAATGATTTTTCAAGTTACAAGAGGAATAATGATCAGATGTTAAGGACCATGCAAAGTTAAATTAACTCGTTGAAAGGAGACCTTAAGAATGAAATTCAGAACACGATAAAATCTCAACAAGCCGTCATGATGAATCAACAAACCACTTTTCAAAATAATTTGCAAAACATGATTTGTGGATTGTTTCAAAACCAAGCCTCAACTTCGGGTACTCTTTCGAGTAACACCATTCCAAACCCAAAGGGTGAGATGAAAGCAATCACTACTCGAAGTGGTGTTGCTTATGAGGGACCCTCGATTCCTACTAATCCTTCTCCTAAAAAGGTAGTGGAACGAGAAACCGAGGAGACAACGGATAAAGAGCAAACAAATTTCCAAGGAAGTACCGCTCAAATCCCACCTCCGGTTATTCCCATTTCTATTCCGGAACCCGATGTTCCGACGACTTTGCCTAAAACCACTCCCATTCCGGAATCCGATATTCCGAAGAGTTTACCTAAGCCAACTATTCCATATCCTTCACGACGTGATGATCAAAAGTCCCGTGACAAAGCTTCGAATCAAATGGAGAAGATCTTCCAAATCTTTCAAGATTTGCGCTTCGACATTAGTTTCGCGGACGCTTTACTTTTGATGCCAAGATTTGCTCCTACAATTAAGAGTTTGCTCATGAATAAGGAAAAGTTGCTTGAGTTAGCTAAGATTCCATTGAACGAGAATTGCTCGGCGATGCTTCTCAAAAAGCTTCCTAAAAAGCTTGGAGATCCCGACAAGTTTCTTATTCCATGTAATTTCCCAGGAATGGATGTATGCCACGCCTTGGCCGATCTTTGTGCGAGCATAAATCTTATGCCTCTTTCTATTTGGAAAACGCTTTCTTTGCCTGAACTTACACCAACTCGGATGACTTTAGAGTTAGCGGATCGATCAATTACTTATCCTAAAGGACTCGCCGAAGACATTTTTGTCAAAGTTGGGAAATTTCATTTTCCTACCGACTTTGTTGTTGTCAATTTCGAAGCCGCTCCTCGAGTACCTCTCATACTTGGGAGATCCTTTTTGAGGACCGGTCGTCCTTTAATAGATGTTTATGGAGAGGAAATAACCCTCCGGGTTGATAATGAAGCCGTAACTTTTAATCTAGATCAAACCACGAGATACTCCTCTACAAATGACAAGTCGGTAAACCGAATTGACATCATTGATGCATTTTGTGAGGAGTATGCTCCAGAATTGCTAGGATTTCCTAATACTTTGGGTCGCAATCCCACCTCGACGTCTGAGCCGTTTACTTCCGAATTCATTTTGGAAGAAATTGAAGCTTATCTTAAGGATGATTCGATTTCACTGGAAATTGATCATGCCGATTGCAATCCGGAGGAAGATATTTGTTTGATTGAAAAATTGTTAAATAATGACCCGTTTCAACTTCCTCTGATGGACCTTAAACAAAGTGAAATGACCAAGGCAAAATCTTCAATTGAAGAGCCTCCAGAATTAAAGTTAAAAGATTTTCCGTCTCACTTAGAATATGCTTTCTTGGAAGAAAACGATAAGTTACCAGTTATTATTGCAAAAGGTTTAAAAAATGATGAAAAAGATGTACTTTTAAAGGTTCTCAAATCTCACAAAGGGGCCATTGCTTGGAAAATCACTGACATCAAGGGTATCGACCCTCGTTTTTATACACACAAAATCTTAATGGAAGATGATTACCAACCTACGGTTCAAAGTCAAAGACGGGTTAACCCAAAAATTCATGAGGTAATAAAAAAAGAGGTCCTAAAACTTCTTGATGCCGGAATGATTTACACGATCTCTGACAGCCCATGGGTTAGTCCAGTACATTGTGTTCCCAAGAAAGGTGGAATAACCGTCGTTGCTAATGAAGAGAATGAATTAATTTCGACACGTTTAGTTACCGGATGGAGAGTTTGTATCGACTATAGGAAATTAAATGAAGCGACACGAAATGATCATTTTCCATTACCGTTTATGGATCAGATGATAGAAAGATTAGCTGGGAATAAGTTCTATTGTTTTCTAGACGGATTTTCAGGATATTTCCAAATACCAATAGATCCCCAAGACCAGGAGAAAACTACTTTCACATGCCCGTATGGAACTTTCGTGTACCGACGCATGCCATTTGGCTTGTGTAATGCTCCCGGTACTTTTCAACGGTGTATGATGGCCATATTCCATGATATGATCGAAAAGACCATGGAAGTGTTTAGGGATGTGATAAGTGTAAAATACACATATCTATTTATACCTAAAATAACCCAATTAAACCCAAAACAGACAAAAAATGACGAATTATTTAGTTCTTAATTGGGAGAAGTGCCACTTTATGTGTAAAGAAGGAATTGTGTTAGGGCATAAAATTTCAAAGGCGGGAATTGAGGTCGATCGTGCTAAAGTCGATGTTATCGCTAAGCTCCCTCACCCGACTACTGTAAAAGGTGTTAGGAGTTTCTTAGGTCATGCAGGTTTTTACCGCCGATTTATCCAAGACTTTTCTAAGATTGCTAGACCAATGACTCACCTTCTTGAGAAGGAAACACCGTTTGTGTTTTCTAAGGATTGTATTGATGCTTTTCAGACTCTTAAAAAGAAGCTTACCGAAGCTCCAATCTTAGTTGTCCCGGATTGGAACCTACCTTTCGAACTCATGTGTGATGCAAGTGATTTCGCGATTGGTGCGGTTTTAGGACAACGAAAGATGAAGCATTTTCAGCCTATACATTATGCTAGCAAGACTATGACTGAAGCTCAAATTCATTACACTACCACGGAAAAGGAAATGCTTGCCGTTGTGTATGCTTTTGAAAAGTTTCGGCCATATCTTGTCTTATCCAAAAGCATAGTGTATACGGATCACTCGGCTTTAAAGTACCTTATGAACAAACAAGACGCTAAGCCGAGGTTGCTCCGGTGGGTTCTTCTCCTACAAGAATTTGATATCACCATCCGTGATAAAAAAGGAAGTGAGAACCTTGCGGCAGACCATTTATCTAGACTTGAGAATCCTCATAAGGATGTGTTAGAAAACAAAGACATAAATGAACATTTTCCTTTAGAAACTCTTGGAGTTATTTCTAGTGAAAGTACCCCATGGTTTGCGGACTATGCAAATTACCATGCGGGGAATTTTATTATCAAAGGAATGTCAACTCAACAAAAGAGGAAGTTTTTTAAGGACGTTAAACATTATTTCTAGATGATCCCTATCTTTTTCGTACTTGTGCGGATCAAATCATTCGACGGTGTGTGCATGGGCAAGAAGATCTTGAGATCCTCAAAGCTTGCCATGAAGGACCCACCGGGGGCCATCATAGTGCCAATCTCACCGCTCGAAAAGTATTTGATGCCGGTTTCTTTTGGCCTACCATATATCGAGATGCCCATACGATGATCAAATCTTGTGATACGTGTCAAAGACAAGGCAAAATTTCACAACGAGATGAGATGCCTCAAAACGCTATCCAAGTTTGTGAAATCTTCGATGTATGGGGTATTGATTTTATGGGACCATTTCCGTCTTCAAGAGGAAATAAATACATCCTCGTAGCCGTTGATTATCTTTTGAAATGGGTTGAAGCAAAGGCGCTCCCCACAAATGATGCTAGAGTTGTAGTGAAGTTTTTAAATCTCTTTTTGCCCGATTTGGAACACCTAGAGCTATAATAAGCGATCGTGGGACCCATTTCTGTAATGACAAATTTGCTAAAGTAATGTCTAAGTATGGGGCCACTCATCGTCTAGCTACCGCTTATCACCCTCAAATGAGCGGTCAAGTGGAAGTGTCTAATCGAGGTTTAAAACGTATTCTAGAAAGGACGGTTGGAGAAAATCGTGTCTCATGGTCTGACAAATTAGATGAAGCTTTGTGGGCATTTCGTACGGCTTTTAAGATACCGATTGGTTGTACGCCTTACAAGCTTGTTTATGGAAAGTCTTGCCATTTACCAATTGAGTTAGAGCATAAAGCATATTGGGCTTTGAAACATGCTAACTTCGATCTTAAAACCATGGGTGATCACCGGAAGCTTCAACTGAATGAACTTAATAAGCTTCGTGATCAAGCTTACGAGAATTCTTTGATTTATAAAGAGAGGACGAAGAAGCTTCACGACTCAAAGATCAAAAACCGTATTTTCAATGTTGGTGATCGAGTTTTACTCTTCAACTCTCGTCTTAAGATATTCTTCGAAAAGCTTAAAACTCGTTAATCAGGACCTTTCACCATCACCAAAGTTTTTCCATACGGAACTATTGAGTTATCTCAACCTGATGGTCCAAACTTTAAGGTGAATGGTCATCGTGTGAAGCATTACTTCGGGGGGGACTTACCACCCCAAGGTAGTCCAAGATCTCCACACTTTCTCCAAGGACGAATGAATTCGGGGATCGAGTCAAAGCTATGTGACGTCGGTTACCACACAAACAAAGCGCTTTCGTGGGAGCACCACACCCCATGCTCTTCACATTTTCTATTATTCTTTTCTTATTTCTATTGTGATTGAAAGGAGGCTTGAACATCATCCTAAAAAAAAAAACTCTTCCGATTCTTGTTGTGTTATTAACTTGTGATATGTTTGCAGGATTGACCAAAATTTTCTGAAGACACCGTGTTTGGTGTTTTGTTCCCGTCCACTCAAAGCTTCAATAGCCTTTGCTTGCCATTAGTTTGGGAAATCCGATATCCTAAAAGATTATTACGTCTAACATTTATCTCTATAAGCACACTATAAAACGGTAAACGGCTAGGATTTTTTGTGATACTTTCTTCAGGCTTGAGTTATGCATTTGACCTTTTTGAGTTCTAGTATGGGGTTTTTAAGTCTTAGGCTAGGAAACATTGAGGACAATGTTTAATTTTAGTATGGGGTAGTATATCTTCGATATGATCTTACCTACTTTTGCCCGTTGTTCTCACGTACCCCGTTTTCCCACCAAAAATTTCAAAAATATGAAAAAAATTAAAATTTTCAAAAATAAAATAAGTGTTTTTGTCACAATTTTGACTTTCCTGCTGGGTAGAATAAGAATAAATTTTGACTCGATCGAGCGTGTTGAGCTCTAGCTTGTTCCTTAACTTTTAGGCTAAGCGTTCGCGAAAATTCGCGAAGAACGAAAAATGATAGAGTTAAGTATGAGTGGGATGCTAAACAAGGATTAGTTGGAAATCTTAAGAGCTCATGTATGTAATTTGTGACTTTTTCTCCCATAAGCTCTTAACCGGAATAATAATACGTGCTATTTTTGGAGATTAAACTTAAATCAACAATTTTTATGTAATATATAGCAAAAATTTTAGTCTTAGTTCAAACTTATACTTGAATTTTTCAAAAAGAAGTCTTCCTCTTAAATATATATATATAGAATAATAAAAATATAATAATAATAATAATAATAAAAGCTGTGGGCTGATAAAAGTTTACTACCTCTTGCCGGCTCACAACCGATGTGGTAGTCTTCTAAAGAAAGCCCATAGTAAGAATAAAAATCCGAGGCTGATAAAAGTTTGCTGCATCTTGCCGGCTCACAACCGATGTTGCAGCCTTCTAAAAGGTCGAGGGTTACAATTGCATAAATATTTAAGTTTAAATTAATAAATAGATTTCTTTTTGTTAAATTCAAATATGCTTTTGAACTTTGACTATTCTATTTTATAAGCTATGTATATACGAGAAACCTGAGAGTTTTTGAAACCTAAGGTCCGTGAGTCCCGATACTAGTCTCTGTGGGGTGTCAAAAGCCTGGTCACTTAGCCGCAAGGTTGGGATGTGTCGAGACGAAAGTCGCTACATGGGATGATCTCGCCTTCAAATTCATTATTCTCGAGTGGAACGTGAAGCATATTATTTTGTAAAACGTTGATCCATGGTTGAAATTCAAAATAGCACACTCACTTAAGATATAATAAATGTCGAGAGTAAAAAGTTCACAAGTTGCAAATATGAGTAGTGTTAGCATCTTTACTGATATTTAGCTGTGATTTCGTTTTAAGCTTGGTTTGGAGCAAGTAAAAAGTCGGGAACGATGAATTTATCCTTTTTGGGGCATTCTCGGATCGAAATGCATCTTATTCTA
Source organism: Tanacetum coccineum (assembly GCA_026074375.1). Taxonomy (NCBI): domain Eukaryota; kingdom Viridiplantae; phylum Streptophyta; class Magnoliopsida; order Asterales; family Asteraceae; genus Tanacetum; species Tanacetum coccineum. The sequence continues at coordinate 56,064 of BQNB010009408.1, read as the reverse complement.
TGATCCCTAACAGTTATGGAAATAACGAAAGTCGAAATATTCTAAGTTTATCTTTGTAAAAAAAGAGAAATTTGAAAAATGGGAAAATGGGGTGTTTTATAACTTGTGATTTCTAAACTTTCTCCACGAAAGTCTTTGCTACTTTTCAAAGATTTAGTTTGGGGAAGTTTTGAGGTATTTGGTTTTAAAGCATATATATATTGCGTGAAGGACACACCAATCGCTTTAGTTTGGGGATTTTGAAAGTGCAAAATCACATATCCTTTCTATATCAAAAATATCCCTAAAAAGATAAAATTGTGCTTAAAATGCTTGTATATTGCTTGTTTTGTCTGTGTAGGTATGGATAATGCAAATATCACAAGAAAACGGTCAAAACTGGACAAACATGGACACGAGAACGGATAGAGTGTACAAAAGCCGGGAGAATGCTTTCAAGGTCATCCAAGGTCAACCAAAGTCAACTCACTAAATGACAAAACCTAAAAATTCCCAAAATAGCCCCTCATTGTTAAACATATTTCACAAATAACCCTTAAAACCCTAACGGTGTTAACTTTCTATTAATAAAAGTTAACACTTGTTATCTACATATAAACCACACCCTTATAACCTAGCCCATTATTCTTTTTATAAATACCCGGCCCAATCCTTTTAAATAAAACCCGGGCCCAAGTCAACTGCTTCACCCGAGTCAAACCCCCACCTAAACGGTTAAAAAGGCGCCAAAACCCTTTTTACTATTCATCATCTCCTTCACTTAACCCCTAGCTCAAAACAAGGGGTAATTGCAAATTGAGGACATGGCTATGCAATTCAAGTGACAAGGTCCAAGCTGGCATAAGAATACGTCATTAAGTGCTTTGATTGGATGAAGCCCAAAAGGTCTGACACGCGGGCATGGAAAGAAACACACGGGGAAATGGATTTTTACACTAAAGTGAGTATAAAAGAAGTACAAATAGACTGACACATGGAATGCCATATTGGCAATCCGTGTGATCAAATCTAATTCAACGGCTCAGAGTTATGATCCAACGATTAAAATTAAAGGAAGGGCCAGGATGAATGAGAGCGTTTAACAACCTCAGGGACCTAGAAGCTTCTCTCAAGCACTATAAATACAAGGCATCTCCTCACTCACAAGGGCATCTAGGAGTAGTTTTTAAGTAGCTAGTAAAATTAGCTTTTAAATTTGTAATTTTCTTTTAAGTAATGTTTTAGTTTAATGTAATTTCAATTTCATCTTTGTAATAAGCATCTTCTATTAATAAAAGTTTAAATTCCTGCATTGAGTTCTTAAATTTTCTTAAAATTGTTAAATAAGCTTGTTTTGTTCAATTAAGCTCTTAAGACTACTCATAAGTTGCTCATTTAAGCTCAAAAAGCTTAAATAAGCTCAAGCATATACAAATACCTCCCCTAAATTACCAAATCTAAAAATGGATGATGGATCAAACCTGGAAGGGTCCATAGACTTTACTGGCTTATTTTCAATAAGCCAGAGCTTGTAGACTTAAGCTCTTTTTGAGCATTAATCACTGTTTACTGGGATCATGGTTCATATCTAATTTTAACACTTTTTCTGTCTTTTTTTTTTAATAATTAGTTTAAATTTACCATATTAGTTTAATTATGTTTATAGTTTGCTTATTCCTGTCCTAGCTTGTTTATTAATGCTTATTGTAGAAATTTTGAGCTTATTGAGTTTGATTTGTAGTCTTAAATCTTTGTTTTCATAATCTGTTATAAATTAGTGAAAAAACTAAAAAAATTATTAGTTTAGCTATTAGCTTATTAATCTGGCTTATTTGCTGCTTATTAGTCACATTGTTAACCTGTCATTATCTGGTATTAAGGAATTAAGCTCTTAATTTAAATCTAATAAACTTAAATGGATTTTAGAAAAATTAAGGGAGTGTTTGGATCAACAGTTCTAACCTCAAGTTAAGAACTGTTTGTGGCTTTTGGTTTGTTGATTTTGATTTTAATATCTCATATAGAGTTTGATAGAGTAAGTCCTAATAAGCTATATAAGTGTTAATTTGTTTTTGATAGTTTTAAGTTGTTCACAGTTCATAAATATGTTTAAGTATAAATATGATAATCAGCTTAATTCAGTTCCAGGATTAGAAATTGCTTTAATTGCCTTTAGTTTCATGTCTTAAGAGTGTTAGGATTGTTTACTTTGGTCTGCAATAGAAGGTTTTGAGTTTAGGTCACTCTGTGTCAATTGCATCAGATAGGTAGAACACACAAATTGCCAATTTCAAGTTTAAATTTCAGAGGGTTAAATTAGTCATTAGGTTTTAACTTTTGGAATATAAGTAGTTTATAGTTAATTGTTAATATGTTTAAGCTTAGTTTTTCTAAATAAGTTCATTTGATCATTTGTTTTTAAGCTACAATTTAGCCATTTGACTTTTCAAAAAGTTCAGTATAATCTGAGTTTATAAGCAATTTTCAAACAGTCTTTTCATTAAGCAAATGAATTTCAAAATGATTTCAAAAAGCTGTTTTAAGTAGTCTTAAGTTTAAGTTTTAAGTAGGAATAGGGCTTATTGTCATAAGGTTCTATTTGAGTACTTAGCCCAAAGTATCTGTTTGTTTATTTGGTTTGCAGTTTTATTTTAAGTGCTTAATCTGCTTATTTCCTTTCCTTTTGCTTATTTTCTTGTTTAACTAGCTTATTAGTTTTAAATATATTTTGCTATAATTTTGCTTTCCTAGCTTTTAGCTTATTGTTAGTTTTTTAAGTTGTCAATTTTAGATAAAAAGCCAAAAAGTAAAAAAATAGTTTTAAGAGTTTTTCTGTCTTATAAGCCAGTTTTTAGCTTATTTAGTGATTTTCAAAATTAATTTCTTTTATTAAAGTTGTTTGTTTTCAGGTTTTCTACAACTTTGCTTTTATAAGTTGGGTAAAAGCCATAGAATAACAACCTACTTTCTGAAATTTACCACAATGAACCATTTACTTTTTTATTACCGATATGACCAATGTACTTTCAAATTATTTTTCAACTTGAACAAAACGTTTGTACCGTTAGTTATTATGTGACAACGTTAGTCAATTTAGCTAACGATCGTTTGAGGAAGTTTCAAAAATCGTCCCTGTGGTTTTAATATATTTTTCTTTTTTTCGAAAAAAAAAATTTCGAAATTTTTATAAAAAATTTTGAAAATTTTTTTTTTTTTCGAAAATTTTTTGAAAAAATTTCGAAAATTTTTGCAAATTTTTTCGAAAATATATATTTTTTTCGAACATTTTTTTTGAAAAATTTTTGAAAATTTTTTTTTTTTTCGAAAAAAAAAATTTCGAAATTTTTATAAAAAATTTTGAAATTTTTTTTTTTTTTCGAAAATTTTTGCAAATTTTTTCGAAAATATATATTTTTTTCGAACATTTTTTTTGAAAAATTTTTGAAAATTTTTTTTTTTTTCGAAAAAAAAAATTTTTTTTTTATTCTTTTCTTCCCTTCAAAATTTTTATAAAAAAGAATTTTCAAAATTTTTTTCTAAACTTCTTTTTTTTCATAAATTTTTTATGTGTATACATTTTTTTTTTCGAATTATTATTATAAAAAATTTCTCGATATTTTTATAAAAAATGTGAAAAAATTTTCGAAAAAATTATTTAAGAAAAAAATTTTCGAAATTTTACACACATTTTTATAAAAAATATCGAGAAAATTTTTATAATAAAAATTCGAAAAAAAAATTATACACATAAAAAATTTACGAAAAAAAGAAGTTTAGAAAAAAATTTTGAAATTTTTTTTTCAAAAAAAATGTTCGAAAAAAATATATATTTTCGAAAAAATTTGCAGAAATTTTCGAAATTTTTTCAAAAAATTTTCGAAAAAAAAAAAATTTCAAAAATTTTAGAAAATTTTCTTTTATCATAAAGTTTCTAGGAAAATTAGTTTTGCTTTCGTAGGGTTTAATTTGCAAAATTTTATCTTTTAAAGAACAAGATTCACTCCGTTCACGTTTTTCGAGTTTTTAAACTCATTTCAACTCCGTTTTTGTTCTAGTTTTCTTTAAACTTACTTTTTAGTCAATTATAGTATATTAAAAGTAAAAAATTCATTTTAGGTTTAATTTTGAAAAATTAGAGTTTTTGATCACCATTTAGGATTCCTATTTTGCGTTTTTAGTGAAGGTTTAATTTTCCATTATTAAAGCTAGGTTTAATTGTCTTTTAATTTGCTCACTTTTAGGATTTTAGGAAACAAATCATCTTTGAATCAAATCAAATCATTGTCCAAACAACAAACGTGGTCTCAATTTCATAAATCTTCGAGGAATACGACCCGGTAATCACTTACCGGTAAATATACGTATTATTATATATATTTGTGAGAATTTTCCTTACTACCTTTGTCTTCAAGGGTAGTTTGGTAATTTTCTATACTTATTATATCATTTTACGTGTATAGATTCCAACAAATCACCGACGCACCAAAAAGATTATGGAAACCATTCATGTCAAGTTTGACGAGCTTACAGCTATGGCTTTTGAACATGACTGTTTAGAACCCGTGTTCCAACGATTCAATAATAATACTTCATCAGCAGACACAATGAATACTCCATCCAAAGAAGATTTGGATAATTTGTTTGGTCCAATGTTTGAAGAATATTTTGAGAAGAGGTCTTTTGATACACCCATCAATTCTGCTGCACAATCGACTCAATTTCATGAAGACTCACCTTCCACATCTTCAATCATTGTTGAAAATCATGAGGCTCCTCCCATTGAAACTACATCTGACGAACAAACTTTTCCAATCTCTTTGACAGACGCTGATGAATTTAATCAAGAAGATTATGTTGATTTTAATGGAAACCTGGATTTTGTTCCATATAATACTTCAAGTCATGAGGAAATTGAATCCTCTACGGCCACTCTAGAACCATCAAATGTGCAGAATTTCCACCAAGTACAACCCTCAACTCACATTTGGACAAAAGATCATCCTCTAGATCAAGTTATTGGTGACCCATCCAAACCTGTAATGACTCGTCAAAAGCTTCAAACAGATTCTGAGGTATGCATGTATGCATTAACCATCAGCACTATCAAACCAAAGAATATTAAAGAAGTTATGGCCGATCACAGTTGGATTGAGTCCATGCAAGATGAGTTGAATCAATTTGAGAGACTACAAGTTTGGGAACTCGTTCCATGACCAGAAGGAAATAATATTATTGCTCTCAAATGGCTCTGGAAGAATAAGTGTGATGCTGAAAATATTGTGGTTCGAAACAAAACTCGTCTTGTGGCAAAAGGATACAGGCATGAAGAAGGCATTAATTTTGAAGAGTCATTTGCTCCTGTTGCTCGTCTTGAGGTTGTTCGAATATTTATTGCTTATGTTGCTCATAAGAATATCACCATCTTTCAAATGGATGTCAAAACGGCTTTTCTTAATGGTCCATTGAAAGAGGAGGTTTATGTCAGCCAAACTGAAGGGTTTATTGATCCAGAATTTCCAAATCACGTCTACAGGTTAAAAAAAGCTCTATACGGTCTTAAGCAAGCACCTCGTGCATGGTATGACAAATTCTCTTCTTTCCTAATTCAACATGGATTCACTAAAGATATTGTTGACCCAACTTTGTTCACACGACGTCACGGGGAAGACATATTACTTGTTCAAGTATATGTTGACGACATTATTTTTGGATCAACAAATCCATATTTTTCAAAACGTTTTGTGAATCTAATGAAATTTTTTTGAAATGTCGATGATGGGTGAACTAAAGTTCTTTCTTGGACTTCAAGTTCCATACCAAATCTCTTTGTGGCATAATTCATAAGTCATCCACAATATGCTATTGTAGTTGTTAAAGAAACATGGTCTACGATGATTGCCGACTCAATGAGCACACAGAAAACACCCATAAAGGACAACTGATAAGAACTGGATGCGTGATTTAACAAGGCACTCTTACTCTTACTAGCAAAACGACTTATCATTATATGATAGGAGGGCTAATGTACCTAACAGCTAGTCGTCCAGACATTACTTATGCTACTTTTGTATGTGCTCGTTATCAAGCACGTCCTACGGTCAAACACCTCAAAGAAGTTAAACGGATCTTTCGATACCTAAAACAGTCCTATAACATGGGCCTATGGTATCCGAAGGATTCCAGATTTGAACTAATTGCATATTCAGATGCGGATCATGCAGGATGTACTGCAATGTCTACTCCTGAGGCTGAATATGTTTCCTTGTCTGCATGCTGTGCACAAGTCATTTGGATGCGTACACAACTGCTAGACTATGGATACAAATACAACCGGATTCCGATGTATTGTGATTCCAAGAGTGTCATTGCTATCTCATGCAATCCGGTCCAGCATTCAAAGACAAAGCACATAGACATCCGGTATCATTTTATTAAGGAACATGTTGAGAAGGGTACTGTGGAACTTTACTTTGTCGGAACAGAATACCAACTTGCGGATCTATTTACTAAAGCTCTTCCTAAAGAATGCTTTGAGTATTTGGTTCATCGCATTGGTATGAGATGTATGACTCCAACTCAGTTGGAAAGTCTGACAAAGTTATCTTCTTGAAAAGATCATACATAAAAAACATGTAAATAAATTTTCCAAAAAAAAAATTATAAAAAGATTTGTCATATTTTTCAAAATTAAAAAAAACAAACAAACAAACAACATAATTTAAAGATCACATGACCAGATTCATAGATCCATTTTTATTATAGAAAAGCTTTCCGATTGAAAAAAAGGGATCAAATCTGAGGGGGAGTAATTGAAATTTTTTCATTCATATAAATCATTTCAGAAATAAAATAAAAACAATGATCTCTCAAATGAACTGACTTTGAAAAATGATATATTTTCAAGGGAGGGTTTTTATTTTAAAAGTTTTAATTTTGAACTTTGAAAAAACAAAAATCTTCATTTTTCGGACTAAGTGTTTAGCATGATTTCATTCTAAGGGGGAGTTTTTGATACCATTGGTCACCTTATCATTACTCGAGGGGGAGTTTTTGAAAATTTAAAACAAAATTCGGAAAATAAAAGAGATAACTCGAAAAGGAAAACTACAGGGGCTGAAAGTGTCATTTATCAAAAATTGATATTCGGTTACTATAAAAAGGGAGGAAAATTTTCTTTTTACTTTTTATTTTAACCGAGTGAATAACGAGATTGAAAGAAAATTTCAAGAAAACTTTCTGAAGCACATTAGAAGCGATTACAATAGCTTCTTTTATTTTCTCAATGTTAACCGTAAGTGGATACAAGCTTTGATTCAAATCTAAGATGTTATGAATTATCGAGTTTAAACTCGGTAAGATTCAGGGATTATCGAATTTGGGAGTTATCAAATTTTTGATAATTGATTAGCTCAAGGACGAAAAATGAATGATTGTGTGGAAATAACTGAACATATTAATTGAGACAAAGTCTAAAAACATTAATTCGATGCAGAAATAGAAACTCAGAAAAGATTGGTGTTTATCGAGTTTGTTGTTTATCGAGTTTGATTTGTTGTACAATTTTTGGAGTCTAAGACAACATAATATAACGGGAATCGAGTTAAATTTTTTCATAAGTTAAAAGGATTCATCTTTATCTATAAATGCGAAATCAGTAAATGTCAAAAAGGTCAAAATCGGTTAAAAAAGTGTCAAAAAGTCAAATTCGGTAATGAGTCCAAAAAGTCAAAATCATTTGTGAAAAAAGTGAATTTGTTTTTAATTGACTACTGGAATTTTTTTCCATGATTTCTTTCTGCATGCTTAATTTGATGATTATGCTGAATGTCCTGTGGAACAAAAAGATCCAGCCTCTCATGTGTTTTGAAAACATCAAATGATTGTTGAAAGAAATCAAGTTTTAATGAATTCTAAGCTTTGGGACAAATATGTCTATTCATAATTGTTTAAGTGGTCTAATTCATGTCCGGTTTCGACCGTTTTCTGTCAATAAAACAAATGAGGATGAGTGGACTTAGAGACTATTCAGTTAAGAATTAGATGTGTTTGTCTACATTGTTTAGGATTCATGACAAAAATGAAAGGGAAAATTTTATAACTTGAATATGAAAATCCAAGTCTCTAATTTGTTTAAGTGGTCTAAAGTCATGTCCTGGTTTCGCCGTGTTATGCAATAACAGTAATGATGAGTGAGTGCTTAGTGACCATGTCAGTTGTGGGTTTGAGTGATGTGAAAGATTCTAGTTATCATTATAAGAAATTTTTTTGTCAAAAGATTTCTGAAAAAGTTCTCAAAATTTGTTATTGTCAAAATGGTACTCTTTCATAAAAAACATATCTTAAGAAGATGTATAATCTTTCATTTAAATTTGTTTCATAAAAGACGACTTGGGTTAACAACAAAGATAACTCTTCAACATTCTTGAAAAATATCATTGTCACAAAGAATATCTTACGAGGATATTTTAAAACAGACAGAGAGAATTAAAATTCCATACGTGAAAAAGCAGATCAAAAGTGTGTTCGCAAAAAATTGCCAGAACACAAAAAAAATGATAACCAAAAGAAAAAATCAAATAATGCATATGCATGTGGCTAGAACAAGCAAGAACGATCAACAATGATGAAACAAACTGATCAACAAATATGGTTTGAAAAGAATTGCAAAGAACAAATAAAACAGACAGAGTGGAAAAGGACTAAAATTGTCAAAAGAATTGTTTGATACCTAACGATCTACAATATTCATTCATCAGTAATCTTCATGGGCACAACACCAACATGCAGCTGATGTACATCCAGCCGAAACTATTCCTCTCCAAACAAAAGATATGGAACTTAATATGGATGCTAACAAAAAGATTGATTTAAACACCTGCCATGTCCATGCGAAAGCAAACTTCTCTGAAGAATATCATCAAGAATCATCCAATAACGATTTAGCATCGCAGCTTCTTTCATCATACATTGGATCCTATATGGCACAATATTGCATACTTTGAATGAAGACGGATCCAAGTATAGACTCACGTTTATGCTTGACAAGAAAGAGCTTTCTCTTACCCTGGATGACTTCAGAACAATCTTTCATCTACCACAAGCAACTGACAACAATCATGATAGTTTTGTGCCACCACCATCATTTTTAGACATGGTTCCATTCTACAAAAATGAATTGGGATTTACAATGGAGCTGAAGACATCATCAAGCTTTAGACAACTGTGTCTTCTGCAGCCATGGCAAACGATTGTGCATGAAATTTTCCAAATGCTTGACACACGTCTGAAACTGATGGGATCAACCACGTTACAAAAAAGCAAATGATGTATTTCTTTTATCAATAACATTCATGTTGATTATGCGGAGCTACTATGGGAAGGACTTCATTATTCTCTTCATCATCCAACATCTTTGATTCCTTATCCAAGATTTACTAAGATCATCATTAGTCATTACATGACTAATTTTCCTAAGATTTCAAGGCGTGTTAGAGACAGGTATCACAATCTGAAAGATGATGATATAATGAAAAATATCTTTAATTCAGGAAGACACAAAGACAGAGTTGGAATGAAGATTCCAGATTGGATGATCTCAGAAGAAATGAAGCACACAGAGCATTATTGGATGTAGTGACCGAAGGTGGTTTGGGATCGTTGTTTCCTCTAACTCAGTCATAGCCGACTGAGTCTACCCAGGGAACGCATAGAACACCTAGCGCCCATAGGTCACCTAACCCTAACATGGATGTAGGAGTGTCAAGTGCTCCAAAAAGATCAACTGTGATTTGTTTTCGTATTCTCAAGAGGAGATCCACACACGTCTTACTCCACAGCTCCAGTGCAACTGTTTGATAAAAAGCAGATGATATGGATTTTTACAAGACACGCTTACAAGTAATCTTGCTGAGCACAAAAAGTCGAGAAGACAAGAAGCTAGAGAAAATGTGGAACTGTGAACAATGCACTTGGCAATCCGTGGAAATTGAAAAGATGTGTAAGGACCAGAGAATGTTATTGATGTAAGTTCAATCCTAGGAATGTTTATCAAAATTATTCCCGTCCCTGACACTAGGTTATAGCCCATGAGTGATAAGGAAAGTCCAGAGGTGGAGATTACTAATAATGAAGAGGTGGAAATTACTAATGTTGTAATACCTGTAAATGTTAATGAAAAAGAGGAAGAAATAACTGATGAGGTGTATGAATTAAAGCGAAGGGAAAAAGGGAAGATTGTAGAGAGTCTAGGAATACACCATTCCCTACAACCAATTAAGATCTCCTAGGATTCATACTAATCTCGTATCTTCGGATACTGAGAAACTCCAAGAATTGACGGTAACTGATACTACACCTACACCATCATCAAGTTCACTCAACACCAAGTTATCTACCACAAACCGACTTCTATCGATAATCAAGAGCCAAACCTTGGTCCCACTCGTATCAAACCTACACAAGAGTTTCTTTCAGTATTACAGGGAACTTATGGATATTTGTTTGAACATCTAAGGGCAAAGTTCTTGTCAAGGAAGTCATTTGATACTCTTGCTGATCATCTCCAGGAAGTAATGGTTGAATCACTACCCACTATGGTAGATAAGCATATCAAGGAGCAAGTTGAGAAGCAAGTTCCTGAGCAGGTTAAAGTTTAAGTTCCAGTGTATGTTGCAAAAGGGCTGCTTTTGGAAAGGCAACAGAATAAAGAAGAGACAAATAAGATGACTAGTAAAGCTATGTTACAGGAGCATGGGAAATTACAGGCTAAAATTTCCTCACAAATTCAACAAGCAATTGATATTAACATTCCTTCTTTGGTTGATGCGTCTGTAAGAAGTTATATGTCTGGACATATTCTTCATGTTCATCTAGCTCAACCACAAACATCATCTGTTCAAGAACAACAATATCAACTGTATCTATCAATGAAAGCCGATCCTTAGTTGCAGCAACAAGACATAGAAATATAGATGGCACTTCAGATGAAGTTTAAGACATTTTAGGTACCTCAGACTACTTGTAGAACTTCTGCCGTTCGCCTAAAAGATCAGGACGATCCTTATGATGATGTTCATCTTGAGGGGGAGAATAGTGCAAAGCGGTAAAAGACATCTGAGTATGAAGTATATGTGATTGTAGAGTTGTCTGGACAGGTTAATGAAAGAGAACAAAGTCCATCATCTTCAGGTAATCAAGAGCAAGTTGATGATTATGATTTTTGGACTGAGTCGTATGCTTCAGATGATGATGAAATACCAACGAAGCAAGTATCACAAGACATTATGGAAGAAGTGTCACTGACTATTAATGAGGCAGAGCTAAAGAAAATTGCTGATGAGATGTTGAGACAAAGATGTACTTCAGGAGATGAGCATCAATATCATATTGATCAGATGAAGAATTTCTTGAAAAGTGACATTGTTTGGGAAAGCAGAAAGGAAATTCTTGCCTCTCCACATCCACGAAAGACCACACCTTTAGTTCAAAGCTGTCAGAGAGATCCTGAAGCTCCAGCATTGTCTCTGATAAATCAAGATCTTTTGTATTTGAAGAAAGGAAATTCAGGGCCTGAGAAGATAGTGTTGTCACTTCACAAGTTTCCTGCAATTATTTTCAATGATGTTGATATCGAAGAACGGACTTCCAGATGGGTGAATAAGTGTGTAAAGAAATTTAATCCTTATGCTCGGTATGGTGTTGAACATTGGAAGAATCCTCATGCAAAGATCTTCTACATAAAGAGGCAGAAAGAGCCTGGAAAACCAAAGGAAGTTGTTTATTCGAATTCAAAGATCATTCAAGTTATCAAGACGTACTGGGAACTGGGCCATGAACACAAGTTCATCACAGAGATAGTTGCAAGAAGAGCCAATGAGTGCATAGTGTCAATTACCGAGCCTGATTACAAGAATCTCAATAAGAATGATATTGAGGATATGTACTTGCTGATCATGAATGGCAAGGTACCTGATTATGCAGAAACAGGTCTGCTGTGGTCTTTATCAGTTTTCATCAGAAGTTCAGTGATATGGGAAAGAGTGCATGACTTTCAACTTGGAATAGAAAGTTATCAACAGAAAGTTAATCTTACTGCACCAACAATATCTTTTCCAGGAATTGAAAAGCACAAAATGTTCTCCATCATCTATGAGCCCGTGCATGGAATAATATACAAGAATAGCAAGAAAGAGAAAAGGGTGATGAGACATTCAGAGATTCATAAGTTTTGTGATGCAACACTAAACAGAGTATTAGAAGGTCTAAAGAGTTACAATAATGATGTTAAGTATGGCTATATACAAAGAGATCTCATCAAAGATGAGGTTAAGTATCTGAAATTGTTTGCAGAATAAATTGAAGTGAGATTAAAGTATCACAACCAGATGAGAAGATGGGAGATGTATGTGAATGAAAGACCACGTAGACCACGAAGGGAACGCCCAGAATAATCGACCCTTAGGGGGAGATTATTAGGTTCATAAAAAGTGTCGATTATGTAGTTTAATTATATTTAGTCATTAGTCTTTATTTTGTTAAGAATAAAGTAGCTTGTAATAAGGTTTATTATGCTAAAAGAAAGAAATAGCATAATTACCAAAGTATACGGACTAGAAGTGAAACATTAGAAAAATAAAGGAAGGGAAGCTTCCTTCCCTCTCCTATAAATACCCCTTCTAATCACTATTAGAAGGGTAAGCCTTATAATAATCTTTTCCATTTTCCCCTCCATTTTATATCATTTAAAAATTAAATACTTTCCATCCTCTACTATTCTCTCTAAGCTTTCATTGATGATCATGTATGATTCAAGATAAACAAGACCTAACAGAGGGCATTGTCTCAGCCATAAGATCTCTAAAAGTGGTATTGAAGTAGATAGAGCTAAAGTTGACGTGATCGCAAAACTACCTCCTCCGACCACGGTAAAAGGAATTAGGAGCTTCTTGGGTCATGCTGGCTTTTATATTTAGAGAAATTTATAAAAGATTTCTTCAAATAGCTCGCCAATGACCCATCCTTTGGAAAAAACACTCCTTCTTCTACTCTTCTGAGGTGTCAAACTTCTTTTGAAATTCTAAAAAGAATTGATGAAGCGCCTATCCTGTATCCCCGACTGGGACTTACCATTATGAGTGTGATGCTAGCAATTTTGCTGTTGGAGCTGTTTTAGGACAAAGAAAGGAAAAACATTTTTAGCCTATACACTATGCTAGTAAGACCCTATCGGATGGTCATACACATTACACCACTACAGAAAAAGAGCTATTAGCCGTGGTGTACGCGTTTGAGAAATTTCGGTCTTACCTCGTCTTATCCAAGACCATAGTGTATACGGATCACTCGGCTTTAAAGTATCTATTTGCTAAAAAGGACGCTAAGCCGAGGTTGCTCCGATGGATTCTCTTGCTTTAAGAATTTGATATAGAAATTCATGATAAAAAAAGAGCGGAGAATCTAGCGGCTGATCATTTAAGTAGATTAGAAAATCCTCATCAAGGGGATCTTGTTGGTATGGAAATGAATGACAATTTTCTACACGAGTCCCTAAATATGATATCTCTTAATCCTGATAATGAACCCCCGTGGTTTGCCGATATAGCAAACTACCTAGTGGGTAATGTACTTGTTAAGGGGATGTCATCCTAGCAGAAAAAGAAATTCATTAAGGATGTTCGACATAATTTCTGGGATGACCCCTATCTTTTTCGGATTTATGTTGATCAGATTATTCAGCGGTGTGTGGACGGACAGGAAGCTATGGATATTCTCCAAGCTTGCCACCATGGTCCCACCGGGGGACATCATGGCCCGAACTACACAGCTAAGAAAGTTTTTGACTCCGGTTTTTTCTGGCCTACCATATATCGCGATGCCCATGACATGGTCACACACTATGACTCATGTTAACGTCAGGGAAAAATCTCACAGAGGGACGAAATGCCCCAAAATCCTGTTCAGATTTGTGAGATCTCTGACGTCTAAGGCATCGACTTTATGGGGCTGTTCCCGTCTTCACAAGGGAACTGATATATACTCGTGGCTGTCGACTATGTGTCTAAATGGATTGAAGCGAAATCGCTCCCCACTAACGACTCCCGAGTTGTTGTTAAATTCTTAAAACAATTATTTTCTAGATTTAGAACCCCACGGGCCATTATTAGTGATCGAGGTACTCATTTCTGTAACGACCAATTTTCTAATGTTCTTAAAAAATACGGTGTTACACATAAGCTTTCGACCTCATATCACCCTCAAACTAGTGGCCAGGTGGAGGTGTCCAATCGGGGTTTAAAAAGGATATTAGAAAGGATAGTAGGCGAGCATCGAGCAAAATGGGCTGATAAATTAGATGACGCCTTGTGGGCTTTTCGTACCGCTTTTAAGACACCTATCGGTTGTACTCCTTATAAGCTCGTGTACGGAAAAGCCTGTCATCCTCCCATCAAGCTCGAGCACAAAGCCTACTGGGCCTTGAAATGGGCTAATTTTGACTTAAAGACTGCGGGTGATCACTGAAAAGTTCAACTTAATGAATTAAATGAACTTCGAGATCAAGCCTACGAGAATTGTTTAATCTACAAGGAAAATACAAAGAAGATACACGATGCAAAGATCAAAAACCATGAATTTCGTAACAGTGATCGTGTTCTTCTTTTTAATTCTAGATTGAAGATTTTCTCGGGCAAATTAAAATTCTGCTGGTCCAGACCGTTTACGGTTTCTGAAGTATGTCCATATGGCACCGTCGAGTTATCCCAACCCGACGGTCCCAACTTCAAGGTAAACGGGCACCGGATCAAACACTACTATGGAGGGGACATCCTTGCTATGGATGTCCCGGATCTTCATTTGTCCCCTAAGGACAACTAATTCCGAGGCGAGTCAAGCTAGGGACTCGTTAATAAACTAGCGCTTCTCGGGAGGCAACCCATGTCTGTTCTTCTTTATATTTTCTTAATAAATAAGTGTGTGATTATATAGCCCTAGTGTGGGGGTGTGCTTCTTTCTATGGTTTGTGGTACCGTTTTTACTTGCAGGATTCCTTAAGATCGTGAAGACCCTTGCTTGTTTTCAATCCTCCAATCGCCTGGTCTATGATCTTCTGCTTATTTTGGAATCCTCAATCCTGATCATGTATATATATATATTGTGTTTCCCCTTTCACACTTAGAATTACTAGCATTTGCCTTTTTCGTTCTTAAGTGTGGGGGTGGCACCCGATATTTTTTGAACATTGAGGCCAATGTTCGGTTCTAAGTGTGTGGGGGGGGGGGATTTCTACCAAAATATGATCTTATCTGTGCCTTGCTGTATCCCTAGCAACCCCGTTTTGACCTTAGTTTTTTATTTTATTTTGCTTAAAAAAATAAAAAAATCTCTCTTAGTTATTTTTAGAAATGTGAATAAGTAGGCCCGTTGAACTAGGGAGATTTTTGACTTGACCGAGTTGTGCACTCTAGCTTTCCCCTTAGCTTTTGAGACTAAGCGTTTGCTAAACTTTAAAATTTTGCAAAGAACAAAAAATAATAGAGTTAGATATAAGTTAGATGCTAAGCGTGGAGTAGTTGGATCTCTTTAGAGCTCATAGAGGTTAATTGTGGCTTTTTGCTCCCACCAGCTTAATAAACGTTATATAATTTTTAAATAAATAAAGTTACTTTGGTTTTTGCGATTCTTAGTTTAAATCCCTTCGTAGAGATTCCTTCTAGTGAAAGTAAGGTACACATCGAGGTTCTATCATTGCTGTAGGGAAATAGGCTACCGATTCCTAACGTTCACTCCCATTGTCTAGGTAGTTAAAAGACCACAGGACTTGAAATTTGGCTTTAATAATATATGTGTGATAAATCGAAGCCGAAATAAGACCACTGTTTCTTGTCGGTTTGCTCTCGATGTTGCATTCATTTAAAGGGTGGAGGTAATAATAATAATAATAATGTGATAACCGAAGCTGAAATAAGACCACTGTTTCCTGTCGGTTCACTCTCGATGTTGTAGTCGTTTAAAGGGTGGAGGTAACAATAATAATAATGATAATCCGAGACTGATAAAAGTTTGTTGTTTCCTGTCGGTTCGCTCCCGATGTTGCAGCCTTCAAAAAGGTCGAGGAAATTTCTGAGGTCGAAATAAGACTACTGTTTCTTGTCGGTTCGCTCCCGATGTTGCAGTTGTTTAAAGGACCAAGGGCTAATATTGTTGCATTAATAATAATAATAAAGCCAAATTTCGACTTCGGGGTTATCTAATAAGCCTTCGTCTTTAGACTTGTAGTTGAGTTGTTTTTTTTTTTTTTTTTTTTTTTTTTGTTTTTTTTTTTTTTTATTTTTTTTTTTTTTTTTTTTTTTTTTTTTTTTTTTTTTATTTTTTTTTTTTTTTTTTTTTTTTTTTTTTTTTTTTGTTTTTTTTTTTTTTTTTCTTTTTTTTTTTTTTTTTTTTTTTTTTTTTTTTTTTTTTTTTTTTTTTTTTTTTTTTTTTTTTTTCTTTTTTTTCTTTTGTTGTAGGTTGAAATAAAAGGATAACCCTTAAATCATGCGAAATTAGAACCTTAATGTGTACCTTATTCTTACCATATCATCTATTTAGGAAAGGATTTCAAACTAATTATGGTCTAAACCGGACACCTTTATGATAATAAGTATATAATTTATTTGTCACCAATAATAAAAATAAAATTCTTAAAGGATTTAGGAATAAGGGAGCGAAAAGTAGCTAATGCGTACACAATTAGAATTTATGAGTAGTGTTAGCATCTAATCTTATATTTTGTTGTGATTTCGTTTTAAGCTTAGTTTGGGGATTGTGAAAAGTCGTGAATGACAAAATCCCGTTCTTAAAGCCTTTTAAATAAATTTTATAAAAATTGTATCTTAGTTTTTATCTATTATTAAATATGTGGTTAAAACGGGAGCGCTTTCGAAATAAATAATTTTTGACCCTTTTAATAGACCTTTTCTGTTTTTGTTTGATGTGAGGGGTCATAAGTTAAAGGGGGATTTAATTATTTATTTCTGAGCGTGTTTTATAAACATTGCGTGCGGGACCAACAATGGCTTAGTGTGGGAGGATTTGATGTGTGCTTAAACACACATCCTTATAACCCCAGAAAACACTATAAAATGGACTAAAAACACTAAAATATGAAAAATTATATTGCAAATATGTTTGTATTGTGTTTTTATGTCTTGCAGGTACTAAGGATTGATAACAAAGAAAAAACAAGAATTTTCGGTTTCGGTTCGATCAAGTTTACTTATTATTCGAAGTCGAGACGAAGTCCAAAAAATGCCCCGAGCACGCCATTGGAAAGAGCATGAAATTTCAAGTCCAACAGTGCCCACATATCTTATTGGGCCAGCCCGACACCATTTATATAGGTTGGACCGACCCAAATTTATCAAAGTCTAAATATTATACAAGTCTAAATCAAGCCAAACAAATGATTTCCAAGATTAAACACAAGCCCAACTCTTGTTCACATATTCAGCCCAAAGCCATAGCAGCGGCCCAATTAAATCATGGCCCATCTCTAATTTTGGTACAACTAATTTTGTAAACGCAGTAGTGAAGAGAAAAGCAGCGATTGAGTTCATCATATGGCCTTAAATTAATTCCAATATCTCACGTGACTCCCCACTAACTTTTCCTTGGCAAATCAAGAGTCTACACATGTACAAGGAATGTGTGCTAAATTAGTCCAGATGTTTTTTTTTCATCAAGCAATTATAAAAGATAATGGGACACGCGGCTTATTATAATTGGGAGATCGGTGATAATTGTGCTGGGAGGGACGCGTGTCGTGGCCTAGTTGGTGGATCCATTCTGTGATAGCCTGCCATACGAGGTTGTTACCTCATGATTGACAGTTATAAGGAAGCTTCGTGAGAAATTCATGCATGCACGCTCCTCCGAGCCAAATTACCAAAATACCCCTTTTTCTTAGACTCTTATTGGGTGGCTCACTAAAAAGACCATTATACCCTCACGCTCTTTGGGCTATTTAAATGAAGCACGCACAACATTTGGTTCATTAGTTTAGATTACAAAAAAATCGTAGTGTAGTTTTTAGCTTATTCTTCCTTGTAGCTTATTTACTTTTTGTAAAAGCTTTTCATAAGCTTATTAGTCCTTTTGTAATAAGAAGCTTAATGATATAAAAGATGGTTTGATTTTGTTAGCTTAATGGTGTGGATTATTTCCTCTTTATCTTATTTCTTACATGAATAGCTTTTTGAATAAGCTAAACCTAATTAGCTTATGTTCAGATTTAAGTTGTTCGAATAGTTTATTTTCTTATTACTTTCTTCTCCTTGATCCTCTAGCTCGATTCGGATAATAAAAAAGTGCAATGAGCTTATATGCTCGGCTTATTTATAAGCCTGGTTACTTTTAGATCCGAGAGCTCTTTTATTTTTAATCCCAGCTTATTGTACACGAAAGTTTGGCTTATTAATAAAAGTTGAAGTTGGTTAGTGCTTATTCTAGCGGCTTATTCTCTCTTTCTTTTCCTCTAGATTTCCGATCATAAGCTTATCCTAAAAAGCTTATTTCTACTTATTATTTACTCAACTTATAAAAGAAAAAAAAAGTTGGAAATCAAATGTTTACATAGCTTATTCGATCACTCTCTTATTTCTTTTGTAAGATTCGGTTTAAATAAGTATTTGAATAAGTTTTTTAGTTTTAGCTTATTTCCGTATGAGTTTAGCTTATCTTTGCTTTTTCTTAGCTTATTTCCAAAGTCGAATAAGCCTTCCTATGGATTATTTGATCTAGATCTAAGTTCATATATCAATTTAAGCTTCGGCTTAATAGTTTTTCTTTTCTCTTTTTCTCTAGCTTATATAGTTGGCTTATTGCTTTCCTAGTTTTAGCTTGTTCGTATTTAGCTCAATTCAAAAGTAATATTGGTGTAGACGAAAAGCGTTAAAATACTTTGCTTCAATACGAAAAACATTTTGAAAAAGTTTGAAATGGTTAGACAAAAAATTATGCTAGTGTAGGACTTGGGCTTGGCCCAACAGGTTTATAAAAATTGATTTGGTAAATTGATTAAAAACAGTTTTAAGGATTTTGGGTTAAGTAAATGTTTAAGCTTGTTGAAATTGTGTATTAACTTTGATTGTTGTATGATGACGGAACCAGTTCAACACGTAGGCGAGGATCTTAAGGGTTTAATAAGCTAGATAGAATTTAACTATTTTTCTTAGCTTATTAAATCGGGTGGTTACTTTTCATTATCGGCTCGTAATTCGGTTCTACCTTCTTTCCTATTGCATTTTTTTTAAATAATTAGCTTATTATGTTTAGTTTAGCTTGTTTGAGTATTATGCTTAGTGAGTAGTTTTATTATATGTTTGTTAAGTAAGTGGTGATTAGTGAATTAAGTGTGGAATTTAATAAGTGATTAGTGATTAATAATTTGCAAAAATTATTTAGATTAGTGTTTTATTTAGTCAAACGGGAAAAAACCGTAAGATTAAATAGGCATTGATCTAGTAATTAATGTCTCGATAAAAAGTTGTTTTCAATATTAAGCCAACGTTTTGAGGAAACGATTATTTAGACGGATATTAATTCATCATTAACATCTAAAACTTCACACTTAAAAATCTATTCACTTTTAGTTGACAGGCATATTTTTCTTTATATATTCTTCATTTTATTAGCTTGCTTATTTTTTTAGTATAATCTAGTTTATCGCTATCTTTAGTTTTAATTAAAAACCAAAAAAACCAAAAGATATTCAAGCATTAAATTGAGAACATTTTCGTGATTTTCAAATTTATCTCTAGTTGGGACACGACATCCAGAAGATAAACTATTACTTTTCCTAAATTAATTTTTATCCGACGTGATTACTATATATATTACTCGACTAGTTGTTTACGACGAATCACATAGCATCAGTCCAGTGAGGATAATTAGAAGCTTCAAAGTAAGTTTTTGGTTCTCTGGTCTAATTAAGTTGAGTTACAAAACATAAATTTTCAGTATTATGTTTTGAATAACCAACATATTTCTCAAGACCATATTTAACTTTTGATTCAACAACAAAATCATTGTAATTTCTAGGAAATACACTTTGTCTTGAAGACCTTCTAACATTTTGAACATCATGAGATGAGTTTAAATTTGGATTCAAATTACCCTCAGAAAAAACATTTTCCTTAAGTGTGACAACCTTCTCATTCTGTGTGGTAACTAGTTCATCAGTGCTATCAGCATCATTTCCAGAATTTTCAACTGGAAAATCAGCAGTGTTGATATTACTTCCAGACACAGAAGAGTTGCTACTATCACTCTTATCCTTATTCAGTTTATTAGCTACTCTCTCATCATCATTGGGTATCCCAGGATATTCAATATCAATAAAGTTTATATGATTAACATCTTGAAAAACATTTGTAGAATCATTTTTTTCAACCTCAGAATCCTTAAAAGGAAATATATTCTCAAAAAACTTAACATCTCTTGAAAAAATGAACTGATGCTTATCAAGACTATATAACCTATAACCTTTTTTAAAATTATAATATCCTATCATAACACATTTCTCAGATCTGCTACTAAACTTGTCATTATTATTTACAATGGTAGCAAAGCATAAACAACCAAACATTCTTAAGTGAGAGAGAGTAGGACATTTTTTATATATCATTTCATAAGGAGACTTTTCATTTAACACAGAAGAAAGGAGTCTGTTAATAAGATAAGTAGCAGTTAGAATACACTTAGTCTACAACTTCAAAGGAATTCCCCCTGAAACATAAGGGATCTAACAACATTCAAAGGATGCCTATGTTTCTTCTCAGCAATCCCATTTTGTTGTGGAGTATATACATAAGAAGTTTGATGAATAATTCCTTTATCAGAACACAGTTTAGTTACAGTTTGATTAACAAATTCAATACCATTATCACTTCTAAAAACTTTGATTTTCATTTTAAATTGATTTTCAATCAAATTATAGAAAACAGTTATAAAGTGAGGAACCTCATCTTTAGATTTAATCAAATGTACCCAAAATTCTCTAGTGTAATCATCCACAACAGTTAAAAAATACATGAACCCCTCAGAACTAGTCACCTTATAAGGTACCCATAAGTCTAAATGAACAAGATCACCCAACCTTTTAGAAGTATGATCACTTAATGGAAAATGTTCTATAGTTTCTTAGCTCTTTGAAAAGTTTCACAATAAACATTATTATCCTTTTATCGATAGGTAAGGAATCTTTTAGAACATTTAGAACAGGCTCTGCAGGATGACCAAGTAGGCAGTGCCAATCATGCTGAGATAGCAAACATTGATACCTAAGGGTACTATTATTACTTTTAATACATTGGTCATTATAGTAGTACAATCCTTTACACAGTTCACCAATACCTAGAACATTTTTTAGATTCAAATCCTGATTCAAGAAATAACATCTATTCTCATCAATGGCAACAATTATCTTATTCTCTTTAGCAAGTTTATGAACAAAAATCAAAGTGACACAGTATTCAGGTATAACCATCACAACATACAGAGTTAAGCTATTAGATAATCTGAGATTTCCAATCTTAGAAATATAGACCTCAGTCCCATTAGGATGGCCTACTTTAATTTTAAGGTGGGAAATATCAAGGACATTATTTAATTCCTTATCAGTGAAGTCATATGTTGATTATGCCCCTGAATCAACATTTTACCATTACTAACAAGTTTAGGTTTAAAACTAGTATTAGAACAAAAAAAATTACTTAAATTTTATATGAAAAATGGAACTGCCATTAAAATAAATACCTGCCATATTGACCTGCATATTTTTTCCAACATTTTGTTTCTTAAAATTTTGACCAGGCTTTCTCTTTCCAAAATCAGCAGGATACTCAATGATTTTAAAACATCTATCAATTGTATGACCATTAAATCGACAGTTCTCACAAACCAAACCAGAACCCTCACCTTGCTTATTATTATTCAAATTATTAGGTCTTGAAGGTCCATTACTGTTATTCTGGTTATTTCTTTGAAAATTTTGATCATAAGGCACATTAGAAACAAAAGCAGAAGCCCGATTCCTTTGAGAGGAACCAACAATACTACCAACAGCAACTCTGTGAGACTCCTCACTAGAGATGGTAGCATATGCACTTCTAACATCAGGTAAATCCTCTCTAGACAAAATAGTACTTCTAATTTGCATGTAAGAATCATCTAATCCCATAAGAAATTGCATTAACTTCAACAAGTGATTATGTTTCTTAAAACCCTCAGAAGCATTGCAAACACACTTAGGAAATTCAATCATAGCATCATACTATTTCCATAAAGCATTTAACTTATGATAATAATCAGCAATAGAAGAACCATTCTGCTTAAGAGTATTAATTTGATTATGTAAGCCAAACATAATTGACCCATCAACCTTGTCATAAGTTCTTTTAATTCTTCCCAAACATGTTTTGCTCTTTTTGAAAAAATTTGACCCAAGAAAAGTTCCTCGCATATTGAGTTTAAAATCCACCCCAAAACAATTGCATTTACCCTATCCCATTGTTTACCAAAAACCTCATTCTCAGTAGATCTTTTACAATATCCATCAATAAAACCAATTTTATTTTTCCTTTCCAAAGCCAAAAGCATAGCACAAGACCATACTTAATAATTTTTAGTCCCCTTTAGTTTTATTGAAACAATAGTCAAGGCAGTAGTATCATTAGGGTGCAAATGTAAAGGGTCACTAATATCTAATTTACTAATCAAGGTAATATTATCCTCAAGATGTTCACTAACATCATCAGAATTATGCACAGACATTGTAACACCCCCAAATTAGGTCGCATCGGAAATAAGTCTGGGAGCTTTACTTCATGAGTACCTTTGCACAAGTTGTGAGAGAATGACCTCTAAATGTGTCATTTGAAAAGAAATCTTGTATTGTTTAGACTCCAATGCACATCAAGTAAGCCAAGCATCTAATTTACCTGAGAAAAACATGCTTAAAAGTGTCAACATAAAGTTGGTGAGTTCATATGTGATGTAGTAAAGAATAACAAGATAACACAAATTGAAGTAGTAAATAAAAGAAGAGATACCTGATGTAGACTAATAACGTGATAAAACGTAAATTGAATTTGTTGATTCACCCGAATACCAGAAACAATCTTCCAACTATCGTTGATTCCAAAGAATACCGATAATCAGGCAAACTTCAACAATCGTTGATTCAAACGAATACCGATTATTGAGAGAATCTTAGCAAAAACCGCCAAGAATTGATTAAAGCAAAGCTTTATTACCAATATCAAAATATTAAACCATATCCTACACCAAATCCTTGCACCTCCTTTTATAGGAGAAGGAGTGCTTACATGTTTGCCTTCTAGGGCGATGTGGGATATAAGATAAATATAAACATAAACTACGAAACTATAAAAACTATGAAACCACAAAACACGACACATGGTAAAGGCATAATTGCATCATTCTCCCCGCATCAATATGTTTTTGTAAGTATAAATGTGAATCCCAAAACTATATATATATAATTTTACTGTGTTACAAGTCCCACCCATACAAGACTTGCAACGCAAAATCTTAAACATAAAGATTTTTAAAATGCGTATAAACATAAATTGCGTTTTATTAAAATGTTGGAGTCAAAGATTTATAAAGTATGTATGACTATTATATCCTATACAATAGTCATAAAAATAAGCATAATCGGAATCAAAGATGTGTATGACTATTGTATCCCATACAATTGTCACAAAAAGTTAAGTATAGTTGGACAAAAGCTTTTGTAAAGTATGCATGATCACTGTATCTAATACAATAGTCACCCTGTGTGATTACGATTGCACCCCTAAGTTTATGAAACTGCGGCATAGACTTAAATGTATGCCACTTTATTCAAGGCACTGTAAGAATTCATGAGTATGTAGTTGTTAGCCTTGTAGACACCAAGCCAATCGTGCTCCGACACGGTATAACGTTCAATAGTTCGGTATCGTTAAAACTATTGAGAGCTAATCACCCAAACAGGGATTGTCAATCCCAAATAGATCTATCTTATAACATTCGCACTTACCCTCCGAGTAATTAACAGTTCATGCAACTTAAGCTAATTCGTAATTATTTGAATCAAAGTAAAGTTGTTGCGTCCATAAGTAAAACGAGTATGTAAACGAGTTTGTAGTCAATCATGTAAATGAGTTTGTAAATGTTCATGTAACCGAGTTTGTAATCAATCATGTAAATGAGTTTGTAAACGTTCATGTAAACGAGTATATAAATGAGTTACTGATGACATCAAATAATGTCACTTTTATAGAATCATTTATCCCATGTAATTAACCCATTTTGTATAATTATTGCAAAGAATTGTTACTTAATCGTTTGTATTTAAGAATTGTAGTAATTATGGAGTACTTGGTGAAAGTTGACTAAAAGGCGCGCATTCAGGAGCTTAAAACGAAGAAATATGAAGATTATACCAATCGTTGCTTCAAACGAATACTGATATTGAGATCTCTTAGCAAAAAACCACAAGAAGATTGATTAAAAGAAGCTTTATTACACTATCAAAATATTAAAACATATCAAACCCATCCTTGCCACTCTTTTTATAGGTGACGGAGTGTCTTCACCTTGTTTGCCTCTAGGGCGATGTGGGATATAAGATAAATATAAACATAAACTACGAAACTATAAAAACTATGAAACCACAAAACACGACACATGGTAAAGGCATAATTGCATCATTCTCCCCGCATCAATATGTTTTTGTAAGTATAAATGTAAATCCCAAAACTATATATATATAATTTTACTGTGTTACAAGTTTCGCCCCTACAAGCTTGCAAGCCAAAAATATTAATTTATCGATTTTTAAAAGGTATAAACACAAATTTGTGTTTTATAAGAATGTTGGGAGTCAAAGATTTGTAAAGTTGTATGACTATTATATCCCATACAAATAGTCACAAAACTAAGTATTAGTCGGAATCAAAGATGTGTCTGACTATTGTATCCTCAACCAATTGTCACAAAAAGTTAGGTATAGTGGACAAAAGCTTTTGTAATGTATGCATGACCACTCTGTATCTAATACAATAGTCTCTGTAGTGATTATCGTTTAACCCCTAAGTTCATGACACTATGGAGTAGGATTAAATGTATGCCACTTTTTTCAAGGCACGGTATGAATCATGATTATGTAGTTGTTGGCACTGTAGGACACCAAGACAGTCATGCACGACTTGGTATAACGGTTCAATAGTTCGATACCATAAACTATTTGAGAGATATATCACCAAAACAGGGATTGTCAATCCCCAAATAGATTTCTTAGAAAACATTTCGCGCTTACCTCTGAGTAATTAAAGTTATGCAACTCTAGCTAACTTCGTAATTATTTGAATCAAAGTAATAAAAAAAAAAAAAAAAAATTGTTGAGTTCCATAAAGTTCAAAAGAGAATGTAAACGAGGTTTGTAGTCAATCATGTAAATTAGTTTGTAATGTTATGTAAACCGAGTTTGTAATCGAATCATGTAAAATGGTTTGTAAATTTATGTAAACGAGTATATAAATGGTTATGATGACATCAAATATATGGTCACTTTTTAGAATCATGTATCCCATGTATCTAAACCATTTTGTATAATTATTTGCAAAGAATTGCTTACTTAATCATTTGTATTTAGGATTGTATTAATTATGTGAGTACTTGGAGACAAGTTGACTAAAGGCGCGCATTCAGGAGCTTAATCGACAGAAATATAAAGATTACTGATTCTGACATCCCCTACGCCGTAGTCATCACGGAAGATATGGCGTATCGTGCTGAACCTCACCAAGACCCAAGGACACAAGATCAATACGCCGTATCAGACTTGGTCAAGGGCATTCGGTCAGGATCTGTATTAGGGTTGTTTTATATGTATACTATCCCACGAATCAAACCCATAGGCCGTATCGAAGTCATTAGATACACCGTATCGACCCGTTTCCAGACGCTATAAATAGAAGACCCTAAACTCAATTTTAGGCATGGAAGTTTGCTTTTAACCACCAAGGTTGATTTTCAGAAGACAAAAGAAGCCAAGAAGGTGCAACAACATGCTTCAATCCATAGGGAAACCCTTGTAATCCATATACTCTTGATAATCGTTTGATCTTTGGTATCATTCGGTTAGTTTACCTTGTTTGATTCGATTATTATGTTTGTATTCATCACAATGGTTATTGGCTAATACCTTTAGGTATTAGCCATATTTATGAAGATTTTAATGTTTGGTTTGTTTATCTCGATTGATTAATTTATCGTTGGTTATTGATTATGTTTATCACATGATACTCGTTTATGTGCTTTAATATGCGTTCAATCTGTTTATAAGGATATCACTTATAGCTTAACTAGATATCGGATAGTTCTCGCATAGTAATTTATAGAGGTGGAATTAAGATCACAAATAAAGTCTTGCTAAATCCGTGTTTAAGGATATCGCTTGTAGCTTAACTAGATATCAGATAGTGCCTTTAGTTTAGTGAACAAGTTAGACTAGCAGGTGACCTAGAATGATTCTAACAAATAACGTTCCAATTCCCTCGGCTTAGTTTGGACAATGAACTACCACTTAAATAAATTACCGTAAGCAGTAAGTTAGTAAAGTCTCTATGCGGGTTTAACAAGATCACCATTGCTTTAATCCCTAAGATGGATTATAATCAATAAAATGATGCTTTATGCGGATGCGTCTAATTGTAATAGATGTCTTCATATCTAGGTCTTAGGAAGAAGTAACTCCAAAGTCTTAAGAATGATATGCCGCCTCGAGATAAGTAATCATTGCACTAATAAGCAAACTTGCTTTTTAATCGGAATAAATATGGTTAATACGTTTCCCTTACATTAGGCTTCACTGCATCTTTACCTTCTATCTATAACCTTGTGTGTGTTAATTGTCATCAAAACCTTAGTATAGATACCCAAAACTGTGCCAGTCTCTCAGGCTGAAAACCCCCCTTATCCATTAGATTTAGGATTAACATATGTTTAGCATAGATTAGACTAACTTAGATTAGAAAAACCAAAGTGTCGGTAAATTGAAAGAGTTTCTCGCTCTTAGTGATCGACACCCTATTTACTACGAAACTCCCGTCGATCGAGTACACTGCCCGTTAAAGTGTTGTTTTTGGTAAAGTCGGCAAAATATAAATTTAGAAACTTGAATTACAAATCACACCCCTAACTACAACACATCAAGTTTTTGGTGCCGCTGCCGGGGAGTGAAAATTTCTTGATTTTTATTTGATATTTTGGTTTTTTAGATTAGATCTAACCCTTAGAATTAGTGTAATTTAGATTAGTGTATATTTTTTGTATATTTTATATATTTGTGTATTATTTGCATGTATATTTGTTTAGTTTAATTGTGTGTTTATTTAATTGTTTTTCTAATACACTGTTCTGGTCGATAACTCGATACGGTGTATCCACTTCCATTGTATACGATGTATCCAACTTTCTGTCCAATACATCGTATTCATTCAAAATATTAATACGGCGTATTCAGTTCTATTGAATATGACGTATCGATCATCTGATACAGAATTAGAAACTAAATTTTCATATTTGATTTCCGTGCTAAATTTTTTTTCTATCTTTCTTCAGAGCAAATCCTGCTGATATTTTTACCATTGTTACAGATCATACTTATCAGAGCTAGTTGATTGAAAAAGATATGGCAAACAAGGAAGTGAAATCAACTATGAGAGAATTCACGACTAATGACCAAGCAAATTACTATTTAGGGATTACAAGCATTTTGGTTAATGGAAAGAATGCCTATGAGCTGAAAGAAAAATTCCTTGACGATTTGCATAATAATGCCTTTGGTGGAACTAATGGAGAAGACGCGGTCAAGCATATCGAATACTTCCTTAGAATTGTTGACCCAATTGATTTACCCAATGAAAATCATGATAAACTTAGAGTTGTTGTTTTCTCAATCTCATTAGTTGGAGGTGCAAGGAGATGGTTTGATGAGATTAAAGGATCGATTGATAGTTGGGTCGATTTAACTGCCAAATTCTTTGGAAAATACTACCCGCCTTCTCGCACTGGCAAAATTAACACCCAGATGATTAGATGGGACCCTACTAATCCCAAGTTCGAAAACTGGTTGGCCTCAAAGTTTGTGAACTACAAGACGATGGATATATTTACTAAAGGAGCTTTGTGGGATTATTGGAAATTGGGAAGTGAAGAAATTGAGCCAACAAATGAAGAACTTTCTGATCTTGAGGAAACTGATCACGATGATGAACAAGAAATTAGTAAAAATTTTAGGATTGAAACAAACTATTTGATTATGAAACACCACTGTACGAAAAATTCAAAGAGTTCAATTACCTACTCAAGATAGATCTTGATCTCCTTACTAAAGACATTGAAGGATTTAAGACTTATGAAGAATTTAAGGACGATTGGATTTACGAATGAAACAAAGATGTGCCATGGGTACACGAAAAACCATGGACAGATTATGGAGCATGGAAAGAACCCACACTAGATTCCTGTCTCCTTTGCTAACAGACATTGAGGATTTTAAGGGAAGTCATGACGGATGTGATTATGGGATTTCAAGGTACGACTAGTGTAATGTGTCGTTAGTGCGTAGGTATGATTGTTATCAAGTTTTACTATTTATTAGTTTGATTCCGGTTTAGTACCTAAAAAGAACTCTTTATTGTGGCAGGTGTATCTCGTGGTTCAGATCTAGTTCGTTTGTTGGGTGAATGAACGAGGGGGAATTCTGTTATGGTGTGTGTGTGTTACCTAGCAATCGTATTTTTAGGGAGTTTTTTCATTGTCGGTGGTTGTTGTTGTTTTTGTCGTGGGGTTATTTAGTGTTGCTATGCGGTAAGTACCCCCCCCCCCCCCCCCCCCCCCCCACCCGGGTTGTTCGATCACTAAGAGACGAGAGCAGTTAATTCTTTTTCTATCAGTTTTTAGTTATCTAAGTTAAACCTAAAAACTAATGTTAAATGGGGGATTTTTTTTTTGTCTTTTTTTTATTTTCTTTTTTTTTTTTTTTTAAGGCACTACTGTGAAGTATATATAAAACCGAAATTTTTTACCCATGTATAATATTCGTGCTCTCGGTTATATATTAATATATATATTCTTTTTTTTTTCATAGGGAAATGTTTTTGCTCCTTTTTTACATTCTTTTATTATGCAAACGGGTATTCTTGGCATAAACTAAAAATTAACAATGCTCTCGCAACCTAACCTTTGACAAGGTTATATATCAAGCAAACATCATAACAGTGTCAAGTAAATGATACATATTTTCTCAATTTTATTAATATAAGTTATTCATGTTAACATAAGTTTTCTCGCACGATAATTAATCCACACCACCCCCACCTCTCCCTAATCTTCCCCTTTGCCCCCAAAATTAGCTTTATATAACCATTATCGTTTACGTTTATTTTTTTTTTTTCTTTTTTTTTTTATAACCCTTTAATTTTCATCTTGGTAAAGTTACACATGTCAAAAATGAATGTACAATCAATCAAAGAATTAACAAGTATCCATAAAATCTCATATTTTATCATTGAATAGTACTTTCCCCTCCAAATAAGGTGACAGTCCTTTAAACAGCTCCATTTATACATCACTTGCTTGAATGTAACAAAAGTCATTAATGCTATGATAGCCTATAATAGTCGTTTTACCTCAGTTTTCCTTTAAAGAATCTGGTTACAATCCATCATAGGATACAATGGGGAAAGACATAAGGGCATGCACTTCATTTCCTTTCTATATTCAGGTTCATTTGATTATATAATTACAAGAAATCCCAAGGTTTAGATAACTCTATACACGCAGCGATATAATAGTATTACCGTGATCCGTTGATAGATTTTTTTATTCCGTTTTTAATCTCTCTCTAACACAACACTAATTATTAGTGTGGAATAACTGATTTTTCAACATTACCTATCTTTTTTCTAGTATTATTTCATCATTCATTGCTATGTTTAGTACGTTTTTAATCCAAAGTAATCAGATAAGGCCTATGGTGATTTTGTCACGTGTATATCATTGAAGCCCAGTTTAACCCTATAACCTACCGTTGGTTAGATCGCGGTGTGGTAGCTGGTTGTCTAGACGGTTGTTGTTGATGTTGATTTCTTGGTATTGGGATTTGTAGATTTTTTCTTGGGGTGTTTGGGGGGGGAGAGGTTTGGGTGGGTGGGGTGTGGGTTTTGGGGCGTAGTCGTTTGGCGGGGGGCGTGGATAGTTTGTTTGGGAGGTTGTTTTTGGTGGGGTTGGCGGTTTGCGTCGCTTTTTTTTGTTTCTTTTTTTTTATTTTTTCTTTTTTTCTATTGTTTTTTTATTTTTTTATTGTTTTTTTACAATTTTCATTTCGAATCCATTTTTTAAGCTTAAACGAATCATGCGACCACAATCTTTTGACAATAGGACCACATTTTTAAACCTCTTCATTTGACACACAATCTCCTTTAATGGAAAAAATTACACTCTTATGCTCTCCTAAGCCCAGCAGGCAGTTTTTAAACTCAGCTGTACCTTGCTTATCACCTTTCCTTGGTTCAAAAACTGATTTGGAAGTCATATTTTGTAATGCAACTTGACTACCATTCGCCGCGGCTTTCCATAAATAGTCAATTTTGTTCAGCCTCACATTACCTTGATTTTGCGTGCACCCAATACCCAAAACCACCCTTTTTTTTTTTTTTTTTTTTTTTTTTTTTTTTTTTTTTTTTGTTATTTTTTTTTTTCTATTATTAAAACTCACCCTTTCCACATTATTGCCAGCTACTCTGACTACCCAAATACGAACAACAAACCCCTCTCCTCTTACTTGACTCCTTCGTTCACATAATTGGACCAGACCATTTTCTTCCCACCCTCTCCTCTCTTACCCCATATTTTCTCATTGGCCTCCTTAAGTCAATCCATCTGGGCTAATAAAAAAATAAAAAAAGAAAAAAAATATAAAAAAAAAACCCACTCTGTCTCAACCTCTATTTAAATCTCAATTTTCCCAATCTTTTTCTCTCTCTAATTATTCACATCTAAAATGGCTGCAACTTCCGAGTTTAGTGTACTACTATTGTAGTTACTCCATTTTCCTCCATTTTTCATTGTATGTGTAGCCTCCAGTTCAAACCCAGGAGGTTATATGATTCTTCTACAGTTGTGCTCTACCACTCTTATTATTTGTTCATTTTGATATCCGTAAATATAAAATCCCTTTGTTCTTAAAGGTTTTATAATCATTCATGCTCATTTTCAATTTTTTGATCCAATAACGTACACCCGAAACTCTATTCATGTTTTTTCTTTAAATCTATGAGTGATTATGCATTATATGTTTTTTTTTTTGTCTAGAATCTTATTTCTAACATGGCTTATCTTTTAACTAATGTTTTATTATTAAACCACTCTTTTTTAAAGTTTACTCTTGAATGAATTTGAAAAATTAAAAAAAACCTTTCGCTTGTTTTCTTGTTTTTTTTTGTAACCCTAAAAACTATATATGACCCGTTTTGATGTCTAGCTTAAAGAATCATCGTTAATCTGTAGAACTTTTGTCTAAGTTT
Organism: Tanacetum coccineum; assembly: GCA_026074375.1. Taxonomy (NCBI): domain Eukaryota; kingdom Viridiplantae; phylum Streptophyta; class Magnoliopsida; order Asterales; family Asteraceae; genus Tanacetum; species Tanacetum coccineum. Next base: position 24,451 of record BQNB010009408.1, on the reverse strand, counting down.
ATTATTAATAATTTTAGCTTATATTAATAAGCTATACCCTGAAAATGTCTTTTGGAATGTTAAAATAAGCTTGCATGGCAATTCGGACTTGTTTTGTAAATATTATCCATCAAGGAGTCATATATATATACTTTCTGAGAAACTTTATAACTAATGGACTAAAATAATGTCTATTTTTGATCAAAGTTATAACGATAAGGGTCTATTATGTCACTTTAAAAGTGCAAGAGTTTATTTGTACATCTTTTTAACTTAGGAGACCAAATTGTAAAAGTGCAAACTCCAAGGGTATATTTTGCCATTTTTCATTCTCAAAGGTCTAAAATGTAACATTTTGAAAAAGTATAAAAATATATTCAAAACATAACTTTAATTAATGCTTCTCGTGCTTATCGTCTTCAGTTATCGAGCAAAAACGCTTATTCTAAAACCTTGTATTTCGTATCACAATAACTAGAGGAGCTTCTATTAAGTGGTTTCATTTGGTATTAATTCTGACTGAGTTGTTGGGTTTTACGCTTTTTAAAAGTGTCCTAGCTTCAAAGAGTTTATGAATGTACTTTGAATTATGGATGGGCCGGAACGGTGATATAATAATTCCATACTTCCAATCAAACTCATACACTTCTGAACCAAAGTTCTTAGCGTAGACAATCGCTTCTAAGGACTTGACAATATTTACTAGGTTTTGCTTGACGATGGCTGTTTACTTTCATTTTGCTATATCACTTCCCTGTTAAGATTTGTGATGAAGGTTTCGTCAGCTTTCATTTTGGATATTATTACAACTACCTATCAGGTTGAGAATTCATAACCTTGCATTTATTATTTACTTGTTTTATAAACCGCGTGTGGCGGATACATGCTTGTTACAAACTTTTTTGCTACTCGTTTATTTATAAACATTGTGATTACTTTCAAAGATTAGTGAGTTCATAGGCCTCACTTTTTTTATCTCTTTAATGTTTCATTTAAACGTGAGGGGGGGATACATGCTATAAATTACGAATACAAGTGTTTTCCAGACTATATGCTATCCTGATAACCATTACAATTAATGTCTTAGTTAACTTTATTCAAAAGTACCCTCATTATCATACGACGATTAATCTCTTATGGGTGAACGCGGTATTGGTGGGATAGACTCTCGGGATTGACTATTCTATTGTGTTTTTGCGGATATGGTAACCCAGAACACACTATATGTGATTGTCATAGTATAGTTCAATTACCTTACACCGAGGGACATTATCTTATATATATATATATATTATTAATATTATATATATATATATATATATATATATATATATATATCACATCAATTTGGGTATATATATACACCAGTCAGTTTGTGTGCCATGAGCTTAGACGAAACAATAACGCAATTATACCATAACATTATACATGCAATACAATTTTCCTATGATAATTGTATTCATTGCAATTATTACCAATAACGGGTGTATAACAACATAACCCAATATCACACTATAACGCATTACTATAACACTGCTTTTATAACAATTACTTATGATGACTTGTATTCAACTATTATATTTCAAACCATATGGAATTTCATCAACTAGTTGTTGATTTTTAGCATGCTTATCTACAGGTACTTGAGCAACTTTATGGCACAGCTGTTGGCATTGTGATATGAAGATGGCTAATACTCGTTATTAATTCACATTGTATGTAACTAGATTTTGGGACCTGCCTTTGTAAAACTCTGATTTTAAATGAATGATAATGTATCTTTTGAACAACGTCTCTTTTGAGTTATTTTCTATGATTATGACTGATGTACTATGAAGTAATACCCCAGATTAGCTTCCGCTGCTATATGTAAAAATAGGGGTGTTACAGATTGGTATCAGAGCTCATAGTTATAGAGAACAAGGGTAAAACCTTAACTATAACTACTTTTCTTTTGCCATCAATGTCCTCTGTGCCACTACATTCCCTGAATTGTGAAGATGCCACTACTTTTTCTGAATAGTATGTAAAAATACATAATACTATCTATTTTATAAAAAACTTTTGGTATTTACCATCTGAGTTGGTATACATAATTATGTCTTTACTCCCGAATATTTATATCTATATTATCCTATCTGATTCCGATGTGATGTTACTTTTTCCTCTACTCATTCTCCGGACTATATTCGTAGGCTTTATCAGATATTCTCTGGCTTTCACAGGAAACCCTCTCATAACTTTTCAGATGATTTAACTAAAGATCTTTTATCCTCATATCTATCTCACTTTTTCATGATGATCCTACAAGCATATGATACCATTCCACCACCTCAAGTTATTATTGCTCTACCAGCTATTGTACCTCCACCGACGTTTGATTCCCAAGATTTCTTTCCTTCAAGAAGATTTCACCACCTAAAGATGCTGATACACCTGTCGAATCACCCATTCTAATATATCTATCTTCATCAGTAAGATCTTCATCACTGGTTAGGTCAACTACATCACCACCGACTATCCCTTTAATGAATCCTTAAATTTTATAAACTAGTTTCCTGGAAAACCAAATTAGAGTGTAATCAGAGTAGCACAACAGAAGCATTAGTGAGGCCATAACCACTCGCTCAGGTCTATCCATGAGTATATAGTGAGAGAGATATCGTTCGCCGCTCGCCGTAATCAAAATTCTTTACAAACAAGATCACAACCGAACTCAAGGGGAAAACCACCATATTAGATCTGTGTTCGTTTTATTGTTTTTAGAATCAACCACTAGTTGTTATGATAATGACACTTGTCAAAAATTTGGCTATGTAAATTTATAGACAAGTTATTTCATACAGTGGTGATTCCTTTATTACCTCGTTGTTTCATGATACCATTTTTGTATTAGTCTATCCTTATATTGTTGAATAGGTGGACGCATATCTTTATTCGGGATTACTATAATTCTTTTACTATCTGATTTTCTCAAACCTTTGTACCTAGAAACACTAAAGCCTCATATTAAATCACTCATTCCATGATCTCCGTATTCTAAATTTTTCCGTTATATCCTGCAACGTAATAACAAGGAAACACACTAGAATCTATACAAATGCCAAATGATTTTCAATCACTTGGTATGAAAATTTTGGGACAAAGACTGTGATAGCATTCTTTATCTCTGTATGTTGACTGTTTAAAAGGTTAATGGATAATGATTCTTCGATTAGAATGTGCAGCAGAAGTGTGTAGGCCCATAAACCCCATTTGTCCCATAAATCGAAGTATTCCATCTACCAAGGTTCTGACAAGATATATCAAGATTTGGAGAAATTCTATTGGTTTTCATCAAGAGGTGTGGTCTTGAAAATAAGTAGACGTGTGAAAGGAGACAATTATAATTTTGGTGCGCAACATAATTATAAAGGCATCACACACGTGGACTGTGTGACTAAATTTAGACCACATTACATAATAGTATCAAAATTTATGCACCAAAAATTAAAAATACCTTACATCTATTCCCAAATAATTACCACTACCTCACAACCATTTCATCAAAATTCGGGGTGGACTGAGATAGATTGCGAGATTTCGAGATACGAGGATTTCTTTTGGGGGGTGGATGGGTGGAGAGTGCTTGTGAGACTTAACAATCCGGAAAATTTTCAACCAATGTAATATCGCTCTGGTTTGTTATATTGTATATATCATTTTTCAGGGGAAATTGGAAATTTTTTGCTTTTAATCTTCTTATTATGCAACGTAATGAATAACTTAAAGTAACAAGCTCACGCAACCTTCTATGACAATCATATATATCAAGCAAACATCATAACATGTCAAGTCAATGACCTATTATCTATTTTATTATATACGTTATTCATTTAACAAAGTTTTCACGACGATAATACCAAATAAGCTTAAACCATTAACGTTTACGTTTAAACCTGAAAACTGGTGATGTGTCGTTGTGCGTAGGTATGATTTGTTATCAAGTTTTACTATTTATTTTATCCCGACTATACCTAAAAACAACACTTTAACGGGCAGTGTACCCGGTCAAGATGTAGCTTCGTTGGTAAGTAGGGTGTCGATCACTAAGAGCGAGAGCGTTAATTCCTAATTCTATCAGTATTTTAGTTATCAAAGTTAAACCTAAAACTAATGTAAAAAGGGGATTTTAGCCTGAGAGACTGTATAACAACCTAAAATTTTCACCAACGTAATATCGCTATGTTATATAATATATCATTTTTTCACGAGGAATTTTTTGCTTTAATCTCTTATTATGCAACATAACTTGCATAACTAAAATTAACAAGCTCACGCAACCTACCTATGACAATCATATATATCAAGCAAACATCATAACATGTCAAGTCAATGACCTATTATCTATTTGATTATATACGTTATTCATTTAACAAAGTTACCAAATAAGCTTAAACCATTAACGTTTACGTTTAAACCCTAATTTCATGTAAAGTACACATTCAAAATGAATGTACAATCAATCAAAGCACATGAACAAGTATCATAACATCTCATTTGAATATACTTTCCCTCTAAAATAAGGTACAAGTCTTTTAAAGCATAATGTATAAGTCATTAATGCACGATATCCAAAATAGTTGTTTTACCCCCGTTTTCCTAAGAATCTTGTACAATCCATCAAGTACAAGTTACAAGCAAGTCATGCACTTCATTTCCAATCTATATTCATTTTCATTTCATAAAATTACAAGAAATCTAAGTTAAAAACCCTAACCCGAGATAAATAGTAAACCGTGACCCGTTTATTGATTTTTATCCGTTTTAAACCTCAACCAACACTCAAATAAGTTGTAATAACTTATTTTACAAAATTACCAATCATATTCAATCATTATTTCATCATTTCATTGCAAGTATACACGAATTCAAATCCAAGAAACCCTAACGTGCCCTAATGAGAACTATCAACCCGTTTACTCATTTTCGCCCATTTTTAACCCAAACCACCTATGAATACTCGTTATTAATCTTTAATACAAGCCTTAAGAACATATATCTATCATTACATTGTGTCCCATTTCTTGAATCTATGAGCTCATTTCCACCCGAAGTGTCCCATTTCCTCCATTTTCAATTATTGAAGCACAAACCCAGGTTCTATGATCTTCATACCTGCTCCTACACTCTTATAATGTTCATATGATCCTAAATAAACTCTTGTTAAAGTTTTATAAATCAATTCATGCTCATTTTCCATTTTGATCCAAAACCGTACACCCGAAACCCTAATTTCATGTTTTTCTTGAATCTATGAGCTAATATGATAAAATGTTGTTATAATCTATCATAACATGCTCAACAAATGTTATTATAACAAATTTTTTTAAGTCTTGAATGAATTTGAATTAAAAACCTACACGTTTTCATTTTAAAACCCTAAAACGACCCGTTTTGATTTCTAGCTTAACGAATCGTTAATCTGAACTTTCGTTAAGTTAAACCTTCATATTTTAGGTTATATTAATAAGCTATACCCTGAAAATGTCTTTTGGAATGTTAAAATAAGCTTGCATGGCAATTCGGACTTGTTTTGTAAATATTATCCATGCAAGGGGTATATATCATAACTTTCTGAAACTTATAACTAAAAGGACTAAAAATGTCATTTTATCAAAGTTATAACTATATGGGTCTATTATGTCACTTTTCAAAGTGCAAGGTTTACTTTGTACATCTTTTAAACTAGAAAGACCAAACTTGTAAAAGTGCAAACTCCAAGGGTATATTTTGCCATTTTTCATTCTCAAAGGTCTAAAATGTAACATTTTGAAAAAGTATAAAAATATATTCAAAACATTACAAGACATAACTTTAATTAACGCTTGTCGTGCTTATCATTTCCAGATATTGATCAAAACGCTTAAAACCGATTATATCGTATCACAATACTAGGGAGCTTCATATTAAGGGGTTTCATCTTGGTATTACGTTCTGACTGAGTTGTTGGGTTTACGATTTAAAGTGCCCTAGCTCCTCAAACGTTTACTGAATGACCTCTGAATTATGATGGCCCGAACGGTGATACAATAATTCCAAACTTTCCAATCAAACTCATAACAATATTAGACTCTCTGAACCAAAGTTCTAGAGTACAATCTACCTAAGACTTGACATATTTACTCAGGTTGCGTGACGTGGCTGTTTACTATCATTTTGCTATATCAACCTTCCCTGTTAAGATTGTGATAAGGTCGTCAGCTTTCATTTTGGAATATTTATTACAACTACCTATCAGGTGAAGTTCATAACCTCGCCTTTACTTATTTACATGTTTTATAAACCCGCAAGGGGGATACATGCTTGTTACAAACTCTTTTGCATACTCGTTTATCTTATAACAATGTGATTACTTTTCAAAGACTTAGTGAGTTCATAGCCTCACTTTTTAATCTCTTTAATGTTTCATAAACCCATGAGGGGGATACATGCTATAAATTACGAATACAAGTGTTTTCCAGACTATATGCTATCCTGATATACCATTACAATTAATGTCCAAGTTACTTTATGCCAAAAGTCCCTCATTATCATGGACCATTAATCACTTACGGATGAATGCGAATATTGTGGATAGATCTATCGGGATTGACGAATCCTTTTTGTGTTAGCCGGATAGGTAACCAAACACACTATACTTGAATTTCATAGGTATATGTCAATTACCTACACCGAGGGCCATTATCTTTATATATATATATCACATCAATTTGGGTATGTATATACACCAGTCAGTTTGTGTGACATGAGCTTAGACAAAATAATAACGCAATTATACCATAACATTATACATGCAATACCATTTTCCCATGATAATTGTATTCGTTGCAATTATTACCAATAACGGGTGTATAACAACGTAACCCAATATCACACTATAACGCATTACTATAACACTGCTTTTATAACAATTACTTATGATGACTTGTATTCAACTATTACATTTTAAACCTATGAATTTCACTCAACCATTGTGTTGACTTTTTAGCATGTTTATCTCAGGTAATTGAGCAACTTATGGCACGGAGTGGCATGGACGTGAAGATGGCTAAAACTTGTTATCATTCACATTGTATGTAACTAGATTTTGGGACCTGCCTTTGTAAAACTCTGATTTTAAATGAATGATAACGTATCTTTTGAACAAAGTCTCTTTTGAGTCGTTTTCTATGATTATGATTGATGTACTATGAAGTAATACCCCAGATTAGCTTCCGCTGCTATATGTAAAAATAGGGGTGTTACAGATTGGTATCGGCGCCATGGTTATAAAGAACAATGTCAAAAACCTTAACTATTACCACATTACTTTTCTTTCTAGCCATCAAAGTCCTCCGTGCCACTACATTCCGGAACATGTATGTAAAGATACATAACTATATACTATATATACCATAAATAACTAATGTATATTTATGATTGGGTTTTTTATCAGAAAACGATGTCTTCTCCAACCACTCTACTTCCATATTGAGGATGTTTTTTTCCTCTATGAATATTCTAACTATACTTCGGTCTCATGGATTATTTCCCAACTTCATCGGAAAGCAGTTCTTTTAACTCTTCGAAAACTCTAATATAATCCCACCAATGATCTTACCTTTCTACAATAATCCTTGTTTAAAGGACATACAAGCATTTTATGCTAATGAATCACCTATTTCACCACCAGATCCCATTACTCCACCAGATATTTTAACTCCATCTCCGGTATTACCACATCACATACTATTTATGCCCAATATTTCTTTTTGTTTCCTGAAGAACTATTAACAACCTAAGAACAAATACTTTCTTCCTCACTACTTATCTAATTCCCATCTTGGAATCAAACTGTATTTGGTATCAACCATCTATCTCAGTTATACTCCTACCCCACATTAGATATTTGAAATAGGTAAAAGTTCAAGTAAGATACATCTGAAGCAATCATAAATCCAAAACGAAGATCATTTTGAATTACTTAGAATGAACTCTCTTTTCACCACATTGAGAAAAGGAAGACGACGATTAATATGAATGACATACGAAAGAAATGTTAACGAACTAAAGACCGAACTTAAGAGAATCCGTACTCAGATTATCAAACTTCACAAGAAGCAATTAGCGGCAAAGGATAAGATTGCCTTTGCTCATGTACAGAATTTCCAATCTTGAACAAATCATTGAGGAGATCCAAGATCGTCACCAAACAGATCAAGAAGATCTTTAGGATGTCAACAAACCCTATAGACTAATTATAGCTTTATCCTAGCCACGGATGTGTGAATAAATAAAAACGCTTGAAAAATACTTGACTATGTTACCGTAAAAGGAAAGTTGTTATACAAAGGATCTGTTTCGTACTATTTCCACTGAACTCTCTCTCATCCTCAATCATCCACATTTGCATCACTATCTCTGTCTTTATCAATATGAATCATACCATAACCTCTAAGTGCTTAAAATTTAAAAATGAGCCTTACCCTTTAAGTATTTAAACATCACATTTCTTTTAAAAACTTATGATATCATTCTTACTAATGTGTTTGTACTTTATGTTGATAGAATGCCTCCAAAAGGACGTCAACATCTGAAACACCAGCCATAACTTTAGCTGCCATCCAGCAACTCATTACTGATGGTATTACCGCCGCTCTGGAAGCACAAGCTGCTACCATGGCAAATGCTGACAATCCCAATAGGAACACTGGACCAAGAGAAATTCCTGTAGCAAAAAAAGGAAACTACAAAGAATTCATAAGCTGTCAACCTTTCTACTTTAATGGTACGATGGAGTCATGGCCTCATTCGTTGGTTTGAGCGGACTGAATCGGTATTTTCTCATAGCAACTATGCCGAGGAAAACAAAGTGACATTTGCTACTGGTACCCTAACCGATGATGCCCTATCCTGGTGGAATTCATACGCTCAACCTATTGGAATAGATCAAGCCAATCAAATCACCTAGACCGAATTGAAAATACTCTTAACAATAAGTATTGCCCTCGAACTGAAGTCAAAAAATGGAAGACGAATTTTACAACTATGCCGTAAAAAGGAAAGTGATCTTAAGACTTACATAGGAATTCTACTTAATTAGCCGTCTTAATGCCCAATACAGGTACCAAACACCGAGAAACTTATGGAAGTCTTCATCAGTGGATTACCCAGAAGTATTGAAGGAAAGTACTACTGGCCTCGAAAGCACTCAAACTTTTGAAGGAAGCGACCAACAATACCTAGAGATTAATGGATCAATAAAAGGCATGATTCTGTGCAAGAAGTAGATGATCACAAACAGAAAGCTTGAGATAAGGAAACCTCATCATCCGCAAAACAACTAACCGAATAACTAATAACATAATATACTGTAAGATAATGATTTCCACCAACACCAGCACAAGAAGCAAGAAACCATCCAGGACTTATACTGTCCACCAACTGGGTATACTGGAAATCGTCCCTTGTGTGAAAGATGCACCCTGCATCACATAGGACCCTGCACTGTCAAGTGTCGGACTTGCAATAGAGTAGGTCATCTGACCAAGAATTGCAGAAACAAAAGACCAGCCACTAGAAACAACCTACAATCAGTATCCATAACTTGTAATGTCTGTGGAGAGAAAGGACATTATGCAAATCGGTGCTCAAAAGCAAACAACAAGGCCACAAGAGGGCGTACTTAGAGACAAGTATACTTTTCTACTCTAGAAACAACTCTCGAAGATATTCAAGTTCATCACAAAATCGTCGAACACACTTCATAAGTTTGAAAATTCCAAACATCAAGCTACAATCCTTGTTTTTTGTTGCTTTATCCTACTACGAGACACGTAGTATAAGTGTCAACTCTTTTAAAAGTTTCATATGTAAGTTATCCATGGAATAATAAAGTGATGATTCCGTTACATCTTGTTATCTAGTGATATCAAAACTCGACATCGTTTGTCAATTCCATTAATTCTATCATATTCAACTCTGAATACTCTCCTCATACCTTTGAAACATAAATTATTATCCTCGACTATACGGGCGTCAGTACAATTAATACCTTGATATTTTTCTTACCTTTCATGATCATATCATTTTTTACACATTACCATTTTGATATCATGTTTTTATGCTTAGGTAAGACGATTTATGATCACTTATAAAATGAATTTAGTGACGCTTCATCGATTTGAATAAAATTATAAATCTCCCGATCTAATAAATTTATGAAATTCTCATTACAAGGATTTGGACGCTTCTCTTTGTAAGTGAAAAATTATAAATAAGTAGGTCTAATTTTATAACATATTACAAACTAGTCTCTTTTTAAAGTCATTGTAACATACTTTTTTCCCCCCCTTAATCATTATCATTATTACCTTCATCATCTGCTAATTTCCAAATCTGTATCCCACATGATTAGCAACTCTCTTACAAATTCATAATCATTCTTTGACATCTCTCCGGCATCCGACTATATCTCGGGACGAGATTTCTGTAAGGGGTGGAGACTATAACAACCCAGAATTTTCATCAAATACAAAATCAACCTATGTTACTATGATCACAATTGTACGGGGAAATTGTTCGCTTTATTATATTACTTGCATTGCCAATATCTCAATATGCAATGTAACTTGCATAACTAAAGTAGACGAGCTCACACAACCTGCCTATGCCATCTATATCTATTTATATGTCAAGCAAACATTATAACATATCAAGTCGGTATCTTAATATCATTATTACAAAGTACATTACTCATATAATGTACTATTCGCAACGTTATATCAAAACGGGCTTTAAACCGTTATCGTATACCTCTAAACCCTAATTCCATGAAAGATTAATATCTAAAGCGAATGAACAAGCTACTAAAGCATATATACAAGTCATATAACATCTCTGAAGAAACATGTAATCTAATGATCTACCAAGAACAAGAGAGAGAGATGTGGGTTGTGATGTTTAGTGAGAGAAAGTATATGGAATGGATGAAGTGTTATTACTATGTGGAAAATGGAAAAAAATGAAAACAACCAACCCCTCTCCAAGGCTAGGAGAGGGCTTATATAAGTTTACAGATGGCCGCCCATGTCTAATGATAGGGCTTACCCCAAGGCCTAGGGCGGATTAGCTTCTATAACTATACATGACACAATCTACGAGCTTAAACTATTACAACTGGAGATGACCGATACTTTTTTGTGTTTTCCAACAATCTCCCCCTAAGGGAGGTCACTCCATTTTTACAAAACATTAAGTGTCCAAGCATACAATGCATTGCTCTTTAGTCTTTAGCTCGTCCTTTGACATCTCCTGTTAGTATGTTTATGATTCATTGATTTCTGGATTGAGCTTGTTCCTTGAACTTGTATTTGACATTGTGATCTTGAGCATCTTGAGATCATCAACCAAGCACAATCTCTTTGCCATCTTGAAACTTTGCCATCTTGTGGATTTGTGATTTCTGAACCAACATGCTCATACCTTTCTTGAATGGTTGTCTTGAAAAAACTTTCAATGCTACATCTTTCTTGAGATTCGTTAACTATAATACTTCATCACTTCGAGAAAGACGTTCGTTATCAGGAGTAGCAGAATTCTTGAAATATGTATTTGAGCCTTTCATGAAGTCTTTATGTTTGTCATCGGGTATGAGCATGTGGTTATGGAACTGTAAGCCAGCTCGAATTCAGGAACCTCCACCAGCCATAACTTAAAAAGCCGCATAAAAACAATTAGCAAAAACGCGGGGCGGGGGACGAATATGGATTTGTCCATTCGCCCAGGTTTGGTTGGAGTAACCTTCAAATCCGTGAGGATCGACCTATGATCAGATAGATTCTCAATTAAGAAGAATCTTCTTGACAGATTACCACTGTAGTATTGAATCTTTTCTAACACATCAGTATTATTCAATCGTACTCCAGCATGTTTCCCATTATCGGAGCGTCTCAAAGGCAGACAGCACGATAAGGGTGAGCCAGTGAGTTACTATCTCACCGATTGATATAGAAAAATCGATTTGAAAAAACAATCGAGCGTGTCATCTTGCCTAAAGTGGTTATGTGACACATCGAGAGTGTTTAAGCAATTCAAAATTCTTTGAACCATATGATACCAAAACCTTACAAGTTTGATTCATAAAGAATCGCACCATTGTTGCTTTCGCAGTGTTCACAAGCTTTGATTCATAAGAATCGCACAAGTCACCTACACATGAGCTTGTTTTGATGTTGGCATCAAGCAGGATTTTCCATCTTCATTGTAATACCAAGTATCACTCAGGATGTTCTGCAAAATCACAAGATCTTGCGTAGGACTCTAATGATTAATTACTTGATAGTCACATTGTGTGAGATATACAAGCTAAATTATTGACAAGTATGTCCTAATGAATTAATGGATGATCCTATTGTTGGCTCTAGACTCCTAATAGTGCACTTTATAATTTTAGTATCAGCTGGACAAAGTGCCCGACCTTCATATCAACTAACTCCGGAGTGAGAAAGTCAATAGAAATGAGTGTAACTTCGTGAGTTTGAAACAGAGTCCATTCCCGAGACTTTGAGTGGCTGGGAGGGGTTTGTGCATAGCATCACTGGGTCCATGACTGTCTTCAATGTCAGACAACACTGATTGTAGTTTTACATACATATAAAATACTATACTTATAGAGAAATTAAGGAAATCCCCAAGTAACCCTTGACAATTCCACTCACAAATATAAATATAAGAATAATCGTATATTTCTAGATAAATAAGATCACCCGGGTGTCTTCCCCAACGACTAATTGAAATTGAGACCTCGTTTTTGTTCGGATTATGACTTGAATAAGAAAATAAATGATTTGATGATCTATAACTACTAAATAAAAAGCAATAATTAAAATGAACAATTAAAGGCAATTAAACAATTAAGCAAATACGGGAAACAAATAAAATGCGACAAATAAGCAAATAAGACAAAATTAAATCCTAAAAATGCAATTTAAATTTCTAGACCTAAAATAAGACAAAAGAAAATTTTTAAGAAAAAGAAAATTATTTTTGGCTTTTTAGATTTAAAGTTATGATTTTTCTAAGATTTAAACTAAATTAAAACGTAAAAATAATAAAAATATCAAAAATATAATCCTACAAATTTTATAAAAATTATACTAGATAAATAAAAAATGCAAAAATTTTATAAAAATAAAAGCCCCAAATTTTACTTTTTTATAAGACTTTAATTAAACTAATTAAAAACTAAAACCTAATTATTAATAAAAGTGAAAAAAATAAAAGAAATTTAACTACTAATGGTCATAACGGAGACAAATCAGTTAACATAACAAAAAGACTAACTGAGTAACAATGAAAACTCAAAAATTACAGATCCAGTCCCTGAGGCCCAACCCGTTTTCACCCTTAGTCCTAAATAGCTTAAAAACAAGGCGAACTAAAAAGTGCTTTTTAGGGAAAACTTAAAAGAGCAAAGTTAAAGATTAAGCTGGTGAGAACACTTTTAACAAAAGCACTAGGGGCTGAAAAGAACTAATAAGCTCTAAAAGAGCTTATTTATAGGCTGACCTCAGAAAGGACTTGTTTCCCTTTGGTTTAGTAAATAACAATGTAAAGAAACTCATTTTAATCCAAACTGTAAGAGGAAAAAAGTTCTAATGAGCTTATAATATGCTTAATCTATAAATGAAAAGAAATAAAGGTTTAAACTACTTTTAAGCTATTGAAATTGATTATGAACTAAGCAAACTCAGAAAATAAGCCATTTAGCACAAACATCAATTAAGCTAAAAATTCTTAAAAAGCTATACTAGACTATAAGCTTAAAGGAACTTATAGAACTACTTATAAACTAACTATTTAAGCAATAAAAACAAGTAACTTAAGCTAAATCTAACAATTTTAAGAAACTACTAATTTACCTACTATTTTTGGTGCTTTTGGCTTTTTGGTGAATTTTGACAGCAACATTAACCTAGGTAAATAAGCTGGAAAATGAAATTTAAGTCCTAATCTATATTAAGCTATTCCTAGACTATAAAATACTAAAAGATAAGCTACTAAATCCTAAAATTGATGGCTTAAATTGGGGCTTAAACATCAGCAATACTAACTTTTGTTAGTACTGCTGGTGCAATTGGCAGTACCCAAAGACAAAGAGTGCAGGCTAACCTAGTGACTTCCATTACCTTAAACACACTCAAATTGTGTGTATAAACACAATGCAACCAAAATCCAAGCCTAAAGGGCTTTGGATCAAAATTTCACAAGCAAAAAGAAAGGCACAAAGTACCCTGGTGCTGAGAGGAAAAATTAAGCCATAACCTTTTGAAAATTACATCAACTTTTGAATTTCATATTCTCTATTGAACTTACAGTGATATAAAACTGACTCAAGTATTTTGCACAAGAGCCTTGACTTAATGAGATTCAAAGAAGCTTATTCTAAACACCCCATTCAGAACAATGATAACAGTTTGTTTTTTTTTAAAAAAGCTTATTTAAGTGAAAACTAATATGAACAAGTATTAATTACCAGATGATTTTTTTAGCTTAAAACAAAAACAAGCCCTAACTAAACATGAATTAATAGCTGAAGTTAACTAGAAATCAAGATTAATGCTATCTATCTAATATTTTTTGGTTTATTAGTTTTAGAACAGAAATTTGAAATCTAAGATTAATATCTATAAAACTAAAAACAGATTAAGATTAATAACTACTAGGCACTTAGAAGAGATAAATAAGCATAAATAAGACAATAAGCCAACAAATTAATAAGCAATGAGGCAAATAAGAAAAGATATATTCTAATGAACTAGTAAATGCAAATTATAAAAGTAATGAGAATAAAGGAAACTTACTTAAACCTCTAGTTAAATAAGAGGTACCAAATTTGGAAGCTACAAGCTTCCTAGCTTATTAATAAGCTAGGGTAAAAGTCCATAGGGATCCTTCCCTTTTAGATCCCTCTTCCAAAAGCTCACAATCCATTATCCAAAGGTAATTATGTATAGATATTAAGTTGATTTGAAGTTTAAGTAATATTAAGGCCTTTTGAGCTCAAATTTTAGCTTATAGACTAAAAGAGCTTATGAGTAGCTTATGACTATTTAGCTTAATAGTTAAGGTAAAATAAGAGCTTATTAAGTAAATAAGATAGCTTAAAAGAGATTAAAAGCTACTGAATTCATTAATAGAAAACTTGATTACAATATTAAAAAGGAGATTACAAGATTTAAAGTAAAATTAAGCTAAAAATGAAATTAAGCTAAAATCTATCCTAAAAGCTACTCCCCGAGTGTGTGAAGAGTGAGGCCCTATTTATAGGTGCTGAAAGAAGCTTCTAGGTCCAAACTTGCTGCTCAAGCCCTAAGCAATCATATCCACTCATTTCTTCAATCATTTGAGAAGCAATCACATCCGTTGGATCACAAATGTAGTCACACGGATTGCCAAGCTGGCAATCCTTGATGTGACACATTTGTGCTTCTTATGTGAGTGAGTTTAGAGCAAACCCACACCTAACTTGTGCTTTCTCTATTGACGACGTGTCTTTTGGATTGAGAGATTAGTGAGAGCCCTTGATAAAGACTGATTTGACCCTGCCATCTTGCTTAGGAGCTCAAGAATTGACCACTTTGACCCTTGATTTTGAAAAGCCCCTTGTTTTGATTGTGGGTGAAAGGAGAGTGATGATGAATAGTGTTTTCCATTTCCGGCTTATTTTAACTGACTCAGGGTAATATTCGGTTTAAACTTTGGCCTATTGCAAATCGTGTCCTTGTCTTTCTCTTTTCCTTTCTAGTTATAAAAAACTTAGGAAATTGTAAGATCAGTCCTGTGTGGTTTAATTAAAAGGAATAAATAGGCTAGTAACTTGGCTTATTAATTGGGTTTTTGGGCCAAATGGATCCGGGTAGGTTCCTAGGATTTTTAGAGCCCATTAAGCTTTCCTGGGCCCAAATAAAGGAGGAGGGGACATTTTTTTGTGACTTTCGTATAGAGTTTGATGGACCAAGTGAATATTTTGAGATTTGTCCTTCTTTTGTTTGAACTTATTGTTTGACCATACTTGACTAACTTTGATTTCTTCTGGCTGATTTTTGACTAAGGCTTGAACTTTCAGGCTTCGGCTTTGTACGCTTCTGATTCCGTGTCCGTGCTTGCTTGTTTTTGACTGTTTTCCTGTAGATTTTTGATAATCCGGTACTGCATCACACAAAACACAAATACAAGCATAATTTTGCTAATTTGTTTTGTTTTGGGGTTTAATTGGGTTATTTTTAGGTATAATGGATATGTGTATTTTACACGTCATCACATAAGTGTATCTGACAGCATATGAATTGACCCGTTTCTGCCTAAAGTGTATGGAGGGCTTCTTTCTTTATCACCCTTAATCCTTACAATTTCTTTTTTCATTCCTTTACACCCTTCAATACTTACCCGAGACTTCATAAAAAAAAAAAAAAACAAACTAACACCCATGGGGGTTGGTTCCAGTGTTTAGCTTATCCTCCCATCGGCATTATTCCCGGATTCGCACTTTTCCTCCTTTTTAAATCAGACGTAAGACTTCTATACTAACTAGTTGGATATTCCCTGGGAAGAATCCCATCCGTTCTGGCTGGAACATGGATTTTGAAATACCTAACCTAACACCATTATAACTCCATATAATTAAGTACATGTCGGCTATCTTTTAGGTATGCCATCACCCATTACAAACCAAAATATTGAAAAAATCATTTCAAAGAAAGTTTGATATAAATAACAAAAGGTTAGCACTTTTGAATTTTATTAATCAACACTAAAAGCTCCCTCCCCCTTAACATGTTCATCGTAATTGTAGTACATGCTAAGTGATGGAGTGCATCCGAGTTCATTTATTCGATTACTTCTGTCAATATACATTAAGTCCAGGTTAATCACATTTTCCCCCTTATCCAAAATGTTTAATCCCTTGATATTTTGGATACAATTATTAACCGTTCGGACAAAAATGATGTATTCTAGCAGAATGAATCATATTATTTGCTCCTCCACAACTTTTGAGGGTTTATAAATGGGCCGAGTACAATTTATTTGAAATTTTTTGAATTTACTAAGAATTCTTGTAAAATTTGTACTCGAGCACAATCTTATTTTCAACTCAAAAAATCTACACTATTATTAAATATCACAAGATAAAAATTATTTACGAGAATGACCATATATAGATGAGAAAAAAAAACATTATGATAAATCATATGTCCCCTTTGAAGCAACCGTAAAGTCACCCCCGTATGTCATTCCACCAAACAAATCTCTCCAAGCTTCCCGCATGAATCCTCCTTGTCTTTAATCTTTTGTCAATTGCCTGAATCATAGCTCTTGCATTTGCTTTGTCACGTTGGCTCCAAAAAAGTCTAAGGCAGATACTCCATCCTGATTCCCTTAGATGCGATCATTCAGGAGCAGTCCGAACAGTCACGTGAGTACTCTCGCTAAACTTGTGTATTCATAATGCGCATCCAAATCTGTTTTCTTCTTAGTCTTGTCTCATAGATGAATCCTCTGGGATCGGAGTATGGTGTGTAAGCGTCTCTTCTTCTCAATTGGATCTGTACGTGCAGGCTTTGAGTTTGAAGTTTCCTTTAGATATCTTTCAACCCCCAATTTGAAGGTCTTCTACACCCTTGGATGACAACACTTTCTTTGTGAACATCTTAAAGGAGACATTAAATGCAAGACGTTCTTCAACGTTGAGATTTGTCAACTTTCCTTGCACGAGAAGAAGCAGCATGTCTTCAATGTCTTGGATCCGAAGTCTGTGGAAATCACCTTCTTTGAACTTGTAAAGAATGTCCGTACATCCCTACGTACAGTGATCAGTCAATATGCTTGGTAGTTTTGCAATTTGACTATTTCTCACCTTTGTGACAGCAATAATTCTTCTTTTTGAGTAGACGTCACGAAGCTGATTCGCCTATGTTGCCGCAAATGCAATTAAATACTTCGCTTCTTGCCCCAATATGATATTCCCGTAAGAGCCGAATTGTGTCATAGTTGACTAATCACAGTTGACTCCAATCCCACATTGAGTTGGGCAATAAGTCTTCTATCCCATTAATTGCCCGTAATCAGCAGCCTTGGTTACTCCATGAAGTAGAGTACTTGCGGCTTGACTCACCACCACGTAGGTACTCAAGGTCGTTATTGATGAAGTGATGCAACGGTATGACAGTTGACAACCTTTAGAATATTGAACCAACGGTAGTGCTTTCGTAAGATCATAGGATATTTACGGAGTCCAATTTTCTGTTTGTGGCTTTGTAGACTTCTTCACAAAATATTCAAGTTGTCGGCAAGCTCTTGCATGTTCCTTTCAATCAGCTCAAGATGTTTGGACCTGCTAACATTCAGGTGTATAGAATAGCAACATTTAGGCCGGTTCATCACAAAAGCTGAGAAGTCAAATGTTGTGTCTGTTAGCTCATCGAATGACTCTCGAGGGTCTTGTCTTCTTGCCAGATTGCTTAGCCAAGGTCTAAGACGGATTCGTGATACAGCAGTACAACTTGTATCCATGCACGGATCAGGAGAAGGTAGTCGTTTTAGGTTATTGAAAACCAGTCAGAAAGTGGATGGAACCTCTTCTTCCGGTTGTTTCATACATGACACCTGTTTCAAACTCCTAGTGCAGGTCTTCAAAGAACATCTGTAGATTGCATAATTTTCTTCTACTAGAGCAGATGGCTAGCAATTGCTTATGAGTATCTTAGAACCTGTTATAGTCTTTCCTGCAATTGTTGTTGTCTTTTCTCTTGGAAGCACTGTAGATACAGTTCTTTCCCGACCTTCTCTTTGGACCCCTGGTCTGCTCCAGCGGAGGGTTCTTGATCATCATCTGCTCCGTCTCGAGGTCTTTTTAGTGTGACCGTATCGCCATAAGTATCTAGCAGAATTTTGTCGGCTTCATACGCATCAACTAATGCCTTGTAGAGCTGCCTTTGGATGTCAGACCTGCTGATAGATTTGTTAGCTTCCATCTTGTCAATTAAGATCTTTTTCAGCTCTAGTTTCGAAAGATTAGCAGCTACAACATGAGACGTCTTGGCTTCCTTTGAAGATCGTACCAGAACCTCAGACTCGAGTTGTTCGTTCACTAACTTCTCAATTTGTGGTGTGATCTTCGAGACTTCACTCTTGACTTGTTCCTTGATTACTTTCTTCATTCCTTCATCGATTGAATCAAGGAAATTGTTGATTTTTAGCTTGAGCCTCTTCTCGAATTCTATCAGACTTCAGTTGGACTGCAACATCTACTGCTTCCTTCATTTTATTTGCCAGGTACTGGTCAACGATGCCAGATATGGAAGAGAGTGCTTTAACATATTGATTTGTTGTTTTGAATTCTAAATTTATCTCTAAAGCTTTTAGTCAGTATCAAAACCAAACAATGAACCAAAGTTAGGAAGATTTAAAGTAAGGAGCTTGAGTAGTAGCCGGTGTCAGGATTGGTGGTTGTTGTAATTGAGTGAAGAGAGGAGTCGGTGTTGGAGGATGATTGGTTGGTGCAAAGAAGGATGGCTCCGCAATGGCAGTGACAAGAATATCTACTAGAGAGGTAGCTTCAGCATTATGTCCAAATATAGCATCAACACCGGTATCTTGATTTGGATTTAGCATGTTAGAGACGAAGCCAGATGATACAGAAGAACTCTGTTGTTGACCATCAGGATTTACCGGAGTTAGGGTCACATGAGTGTCTTCAATTTCCTGGGTTGCTTGAACCTGGGGCAATACAACATCTGCCTTTACATCATCTCTTCCTTCAAGATTGGCATTGGTATCTCTGTCCGCCTCATTGCCTTGGTCCTCTACATATGTAGCATCTTCATCCGACTTTTCTCCTTCAACATCCACCCCTTCAACTTCATTGTCACTGTCTTCCATCGTATAAGGATAGAACAACATGAGAGGGTGTATGAACTATAGGATCGAAGGTGTCATCTTCATCAGTTTCCTCTTCATGTGTTGTTTCATCATCATGAGTTATGAGCTTTGGATGAATAAAATCATCACCATCATCTTCAGATTCAGTCTGTGCTTCATCATCATCATCTTGATCATCTTGACTTTTGAGTTCATCATCTCCACTTTTAGCATCATCGTCATCATCTTGAACGTTCTCATCATCTTCATTTTTATCTTCATCTTGATCATCTTCACTTGACTTCCAGGAGATATCATCATCTGAGTCATAAATCAGAGTGCATCGAGAAACCCTATGAGACAACCCCAGATCCTCATCGCACCAGACCTACTGGTATGAGAGCTGTGAGTCTCTTTACGGCTTCTCTTGGTGATTATCTTGAGTTGCTCAGCTTCTGTCAATCACCTCAGAGATAGTCTCAAACTCTTTAGCCTTCGCTTTCCTTTTCCAGTCTTCTTGGCCTTTCTTCTTTGGGACTGGGGAGGCTTTTGCTTCGTGGTAGCATCAGATTCATCTTCCTTCTTACTTGCTTTTGTCTAGAGGAATCTTTCTGAAAGCAATAGCATAATACTCTTTGTATGATTCAGAGTTGCAGATGTCCTCATTTGTTTTAACTCTGCTGGTAAGATAGTCCCGTACAACGAGTGGCTTCATATCCTTGAGATGACATTGATTTGACTGAGAACATTGCCATCTCTAACATAGTCCAATAAACCTTTGTTTCTTCGAGGACTTGAAGGTCTGTAGCCATGACAAAGTTTTGACGATATAAGCTTGGGAAAACCAGGATAGTACATCGCATTGCCCTTCTACATATTCTTGTCTCGATCTGGTGAAATTAAAGTCCTCCATAAGAAGATATATATATCAACCTTCTTGTTATTGTACATTCCTCATAAGATTTGAGACTTGAAAAGACGAAAGACGTGTCGTAGGAATGTTTTAACCACTGAGACATTTTTTGAATGATAGCAGCAATGAACTCATTGGTTTGAATGCAGCTTATTGACATTGACATCAGTGATCTTTCTTATTTCTCCAGAGTGACCAAGACTGGCTAGAAATGCGAGAATCTCTTCTTAAGAGGTGGTTCTTTAAACTTCTTATTACCGACATAGGAAAATGTTGAAGTATGTCCTCTGAAATTGATCAATATTGAGAATGGCTTTTGTGTTCACATGAATCTGACATAAATAAAAGAAGATGAAAAAAAGATCGGTTATGAATATAAGCAGAGGCCCAGAACTCTTGCATGTAGATCTCAGGAACATCAGCCGAGACTTGGAATGCTTTGTAGAAAGGTGTGAGCTTTAACACATCATATACAACTTGAAGAGTTGCATCCTTTGAAGTGACATCCGAGCTTAATCGAAGATTGCATTTGCTAATCTTAAGTCGGTTCGCATGAGCAACCAAAGCATCATCCAAAGCGATCTGATCTGCCTTTGAGATTTCCATGATTCTGTTAAAAAGATTAACAGTAATTTTATAATATTGAACACAATCAATGACGGCCTAGAACCTGTATGACTTTTAGCACTTTTGAAGATCAATCATCTTAGATAGACTAATGGCGTATAAGACAAAGGCACCTAAGGTAACAACTAAGTTGTATGTAGTTAACTTTGGTTTTGTCAAGCTTTTTAAATGTCTATTTTAAACTAAGAGACTTGATTATTTTAACCTTAGTAAATAAAATCTGATCTTAAGTATGTTATGTCAAAAATTGGTTATGATTCTGACGCATTAGCACTCGTTTGGATCACAATATAATCTTATTGGTTTGACCCTCAACAAAAGTAATCACGAAGATCTGTTTCCATTCATTTTTTCAACGATCGATCGTTTCATGATAAAGTTTACTCGATAAGTCCATTAGTTGGATTACTCGATCGCATCCACAAACAGAGTTTACTACTTTGACATAGCAAAAATTTTCCTCGGTTCGGCGGCCCATTCACCTTATTACACTTCGTTTCGTCCACACTCATATTCACTCGTTGGTCCATAGCAAAATTATTTAACACTGTCGTTCGGTCCACACTCATATTCACTCATTCGGTCCCATACAAAATTTTCTCGTTCGAAGGTCCACCACCTCCCCCCCCCCCCCTCCCCTTGTTCGGAGGGTCCCCATAACCACTTAACACTCGAACGGTTTATCCACTTAAAATTTACTCGTTCGGGTCTTATACTAAATAGACTCGTCGGTCTTTACTATAATAGCATTCGTTCGCCTATTATACCTCGTCGGATTCATAGGAAACTTGAACTGTTCGGTTCATGTTAAAAATTTGGTTCGATCGATTTAAACTTTTAAACCAATTTTCAGCAAGTTTTTCCATATGATATTATCACACAAGCTCATTTAAACATATAAAATAGTTAGGTTCACATGATTGAGAATATGAACATTAATAACGAGCAACAAGAAACTATCGAACCAAGAAATGTATCTAGACTAATATGGTTTATATAACAATAGAGCTCAAACATGATTCTAGCTAAAACAACAATCATGTTTTATTGCAATCCCAATCAAAACCCTTACTTTAAAACATTAATTATCATAAACCCATATTTTTCGATCACTAAGAATCAGACTAAAGAACATTTAAACACAACAATCAACAACATTATTTAACATGATGTTCTAAACACTTCATCTTGATCAAAACCCCTCTTCAATATGGATTTTACTAAGCTTTTGATTGATTTGATGAACCTAATTTGATTTTAGGTTTTATCGAGATCAAACTCTCATTAAAATACATTCGAATAGATATGGTGTGTTCATTGGAGTGTGAGGAAACAATGTACACAATAATACCTTAGTTTGATAGATTCTTTGATGAGAAGGATTGAGGTGTGCGGTTGAGGGTTGCATGATGTGTTTTGGAGTGTGTGGGTGAGAATGAACATGGCAAGGATGGGTGGTTTTGGGCTTCTGATATAAAACAATTTATTTTGTAACAACTTTTGGCCCCTCATGTTTACATAACTTATTATATTTTGCTAATTAAGTTTTATAAGATATATTCAAGTTAAAACACACTACATAGCACATATGGTCCTTGGTTTTTAAACACCTCATACCTATAGACATAATTTAGCAAACTACACCCCTAAAAGGAATAAACAAATAACACAAAGGCACAAGCACAGCTAAACCTTAATTAATTTACAAACAAGAGATATTCCGTTATTGTTTAAAACCCTTTTTCCCTTGAAAAACCTCATGTTATCATGACTTGGGCTTGGATTTTGACTTTGTCTTTTTCTGCTTTTCCATTTCGAGTCCGGTTTTGTCGTTTTGGCTTCGTTTTTCGTCTTTTTCTTAAATATCCGTTCCTGCACAATACAATTAGTAAAACAAGCGTATATTTGGCATTTTAAGTCCGTTTTTGGTTATTTTAGCTCGTTTTTAAAGGTAAAAGGTATGTGTAATTAAACACATACCACGTACACTTATGGATAAGTATGAAGCACGAGTTATGATACAAAGTAATCACAAGCCTTTGCATGGTCATAAAGTAGACCATGCCCGAGAATAAATTCCCGTTGTTAGGAACAACTGTCTTTTTGACGACATGTTTTCCTTAGGGTGAAAAACGGGTTACTATCTGAAATAATAGCAAGCCATTTGGCATGTTTTGAAAATATTTGAAACTTCTGCTCGAACTTTATTTACAGGATCGTATCATTGTTGAATGACATTTCTAAGACCGTAAATGTTATCGATTTTCAAAAGACATGCCTTTTGAAAACTTATTTTTCTATTTTTCTCATTTTTTAATTTTGTATTTTGTTTTTAAAAAAAATTATATAAAAAGAAAATATTTTTGGTTTTTCTGAGTTATATTATATACATATGATACAAAGGATATTCGAATAGGTACCACCACTATTCGTCAACGTCATCTGCCAACTTTTTCAGAGTCTCCGGCGTAAAATTTCGCATACCCAGCTTGTTGATTAGAAACTCAATTCTTTCTCGGCCAAGCGCTTTAGTGAAGATGTCCGCCAATTGATACTCCGTATTGACAAAGTAAAGTTCGATCACACCATTTTCAACATGCTCCTTGATGAAGTGAAATCTGATGTCTATATGCTTGGATTTGGAATGTTGAACGTTGTTGCAGCATAAGGCAATAACGCTTTTGTTATCATAGTACATTGGAATTTTATTGAATCCTAAGCCATAGTCGGTAAGTTATGATCTCATCCAAAGGACTTAAGCACAACAACCGAACAAAGCAATATATTCAGCTTCTGTACTGGATATCGCAACGCTTTTCTGCCTTTTAGATGACCAACTCACAAGTCTCTTACCCAAAAGTTGTATAATGCCAGATGTGCTACGGCATGTATCTTGACAACCAGCATGATCCGGATCTGCAAATGCTGTTAGTGCAAAGGAAGAATCCTTCGGATACCAAAGACCCTGATGTACGGTTCCTTTTAGATACC